>JANBQV010000105.1:0-48326 GCA_027577495.1 Coemansia sp. RSA 720 | reverse complement strand
CTCCACCTGTTGTCCCCTAATTGGGGCATCGGTATTGTTTCTTTTTGATCTCAATATACAACATTTTCATTCATTCATTCAATTTTGTGAACAACGTATTATTCTTCGTATATAACTTTAATGATGGCGGATCATAAGCGAAAGGTGTCACTGACGAGCATATCTGATGAAGAGCAGCCATCAGCAAATGTTACACAGGGGACCGCAGTTGCACTGGTGAAACGGCCAAAGACCAACGAGATACAGAAGCATGGCAGCACAGCACTTGTTCAGGCCGGACCCAAGCGCACATCAGGGCTTCAGGCGCCAATAATGCATCTTACCGGACACAAAGGCGAGGTAACGTCATGCCGATTTTCAGATACTGGCGAGCACATTGCATCAGGGTCTGCCGACAAGCATGTATTTTTGTGGAACACATACGGCGAGTGTGCGAACTATGGGGTGCTTCAGGGTCACAAGGGCGGAATATTGGAGGTGCAGTGGATGCCCGGCAGCGAGCGGGTAATTACAGCAAGCTCTGACCACACAGTAGCAATGTGGGATGCAGCGACGGGAGAGCGCCTGCGGCGCGGGAAGCACCACACAGCGCCTGTGAACTCGTGCTGTCCGCTGAGCAAAAGTGCAGGCGACGACATGTTTGTCAGTGCAGCAGACGATGGCCAGCTGGTTATCTGGGATGCACGTGAACGCAATCCAGCGGCGGTCATTGAGCACTCGCAGCCGCTGACGTCAGTTGTGGCAGCAGTATCGGGCAACGTGGTATATGCAGGGTCGCTGGATAACACGATTACAGGTTGGGACGTGCGAACGGGATCGGCGGTGCAGACGCTGCGCGGGCATTCGGGCACAGTGGTAGGATTGGCAGTGTCGCCAAAGACCGGCAACTATTTGGCGTCGACATCGCTGGACAACACAGTGCGGCTGTGGGATCTCCGTCCATACTGCCGGCTGCCAAACCGGTGTGAGCGTGTGTACACAGGCGCGCCGCATGGCTACGAGATGAATCTTGTTCGGCCGGCGTTTGACAAGGACGAGTCGATGGTTGCGTCGGGCGGCGCAGATCGTACACTGACTATTTGGAATTTGCGTTCGGGCGAGGTCAAATACAAGCTGCCTGGACACAAAGGATGTGTCACTCAAGCCGACTTCCATCCCAAGGAGCCGATCGTGCTGTCTGGCAGCGTTGATAGAAGCATGTTCCTGGGCGAGCTATAGCAGCCCAGCCCTACTGACCGTCCCAAAATAATACAAATTATAACAGCATCTCATTAAATAAAGTTTATATGGCGATTAGACTAGCTTAATATCATCGCCCAATTGTGTAGTTTTGTATAGATGGAAACCCCAGGCCTTAAAATTCCGTTCATTGAGACGCTGGAGCAGCGCTTTCGCGTAGTGTTGGCGTCGGCATCGCCGCGGCGGCGGGAGCTGCTGGACCGGCTGGGGATCACCTATGAGGTAATTCCGTCAACATTTGCCGAAGACCTGGACAAAACACAGTATGCTGCAGCCAGCGACTACGTGCTCGACACGGCAGTGCAAAAGACCACCGACGTGTTTCACCGCCTAAAAGGCGAATTGCTAAAGCCGCTGTTTGTCATTGGCGCAGACACAATTGTAGTCAACTCCCGTGGTGTGATTCTTGAGAAGCCCACATCGCGCGACGATGCAGCCACTACGCTCCGTGGACTGAGCAGCGCTGTCAACACTGTTTACACAGGCGTATGTGTGATGGCAGACACAGGCTGTGCACAGCCACATGTGGCCACAGCAGTTGAGGCGACAGATGTGGAGTTTGGCGAACTAGACGATGCAATGGTAGATGCATATGTGGCTACGGGCGAGCCGCACGACAAGGCCGGATCGTATGCATATCAGTCGCTGGCCTGCTTCTTTGTGCACGGAATTCGTGGCGACTACTACAATGTGGTCGGATTTCCGTGCGCGCGCTTCTTCCAAATGTTGCGTGAGCTGCACGCTGAGGGCGTCATCTAAAAGCTATTGCAAGAAGAAAGCTGCAAAGCTTGTATTTTGTTTAATTCGTAGTTAAAAAAGCTTGTTTTGTTAAAAGTCTAACCCCGTCTCTGCCGTGGTGCGCAGCGAATAATGTCGTCGACGCGCAGAATCATCTCAGCAGCCTCGGCGGCGCTCAGCAGCACCTGGCGCTTAAGCTTGAAGCTTTCAGTGACAGTGCCGGAAACGTCAATAACGTCACCGCTGAACAGATCCAAGCCAGCGGTGGTCTGGCCATCGTAGTGTGCCGCACGCAGGCGCGCAACCAAGTCAGCGCTGTCGAGACCAGCATTGTCTGCAAGTATAGTGGGCATCTGGCGCAGCGCACAGGCAAAGCCTTCCATGGCAATAGCACGCTTGCCCGGCACAGACTTGGCAGCGTCGTCGACAGCACGGCTCATTAGCATCTCAGCACAGCCGCCACCGTACACAATGCGAGGCTCGGCAACGGTCTGGCTCAGCACAGCCAGCGCATCGTGGATCGAGCGCTCGGCCTCGTCCAGCATCTGCGTGGTGCCGCCGCGCAACACGATGGTACAGGCCCGCCCACCAGCGCCGCCGCTAAATTTGATCATGCGATCTTCGCCAATGATGATCTCCTCGACAGCATCGCACGAGCCCAGCTTGATCAGCTCGGGCGCATCAAACGACGATGCAATGTCGCCGCCCGTGACCAGCGCCAGACGCTCAATGCCGTCAAAGTCAGCATGCTCGATAGCCATGATGCCAGCGTCGGCAAACAGCTGCTCAGGCCAGTTGTAGATTAGCTGGCGGTTGACAAACACATTGATGCCCAGCGCAGCAATCTTGGCCACCTTGGCGCGCATCTTCTCGCGCTCAGCGCGCTCAATCTCA
The DNA here is from genome assembly GCA_027577495.1 of Coemansia sp. RSA 720. Classification (NCBI taxonomy): domain Eukaryota; kingdom Fungi; phylum Kickxellomycota; class Kickxellomycetes; order Kickxellales; family Kickxellaceae; genus Coemansia; species Coemansia sp. RSA 720. The sequence goes on along the minus strand of JANBQV010000105.1, from coordinate 45,455 downwards.
GCCAGCTGGCCTGGATCCGACACCTTGATCTTGGCGCCAAACACCTTGACCTTGTCGGTGTCCATCGCCGTGTTGGCCACCAGTACGCGTGCACCACGCACTGCGCGTGGCTGGTTCACACCGGCTCTCTTGGCCAGAATGAATCCGTCCGACAGGAACGAGTCAGATACCTTACCGCCAGCCTTCTTGATGATCTGAATCCGACCCAGATCCGTGCTGCCCTGCAGCCGTTGCACCGCGTCCACACACATCTCGGCAAACTTGTACTTGTCGGCTGCCAGCACCTTGGAGCTCAGCGTCGTGCGCGCAATGCTCAGCAGATCCTCGCGCCACTGCTGCTCGTCGTCGCGGTGCGACACAGCTGCTGCCTCCAGAGCCGAACGTGCGCTGCGAGCTGCGAGCCGGAACCCGTCAATAATGGTTTGCGGATGCATACGCTGGTCCAGCAGCTTCTCGGCCTGCCGCAGGATCTCAGCTGCCAGCACACACACCGATGTCGTGCCGTCGCCAACCTCGTCATCCTGCACTTTGGAGATGTTCACCAGCACCTTTGCCGCCGCATTGTCCAGCGCAATCGACTTGAGAATCGTCGCGCCATCGTTCGTCACCACCACGTCGTCGCGTCCCGAGGTCGATTGCAGAATCTTGTCCATTCCCTTGGGCCCCAGCGTGCTCTTGACCAGGTCGCCCACTGCAATCGCGCCAATGATGTTGCTCAGCCGCGCATTCTCTGCCCGCTCTTGCGAGGCACCCTCGTTGAATAGCTGTGTCGACATTCTGCTGCGAGTTCCGCTATACAAATATTTGAATTGTGCAAGTAAACAAACTACAAAACCTCGCCTAGCAACAAAGAAAGGTGTTCTTGGAACAGCTCAGAATGTTTGGCTTTCGGCTCGAGCCGCGCATACATGAGCCTCCGAGTCGTGTGCTTGCCAAGCTGCATCTGACCTGTGCGCCGAGCCGAAGGCATCTCATCATCTAGGTATCCCAGACCCACCAGGTATCTCAGACAAGACATCCCAGACCTACGACTCACAGGACCGCAGCAGCGCCAGCTCTGAATAAGTTGAGTATATTTGGTACAGAAACTGAAAAAACCGACATGCAAGGATAAGATATAGCGTGTTTTGTGGAGCGCTTGGGCTCATTGGACGACAGTCAACACTGGCTTGAAGTTTGTGGCCTGCAGCGCAGCCGCCCAGTCCTGGTCGTCGCAGAGCGATGCTGACTCGCCTGATGGAACCTGGTAGATAATCTTGGTGATGCTTGCAGCCGCCTCGTCGCTGCCCATCTTGGAGGCGATCCGCGCCTTCAGCTCGTTGAGCGTCAGCTCTGACGGCAAACGTAGAGCGACCATGTCGTCGCCCAGCTTGACCTTGACTTTGACCATTGCACCGCTCAGCGCAGCCATGCTGGGCTTCTGCGTAAGCTGCCGCCCGCCAATGGCGGTGACCTTGGCATCGCACGACATGGTCTTGGTCTTCTGTGCGCTGTACAGGCTGTGGTCGCCGCTGTGGTGCGCATCGACAGCCGTATCGGCCGATGATGCCGAGGCTGGCGTAAAGGCCGAGTCAGGCATGCTGTCGGCCGATAGCGACGGCGTGTGCTTTGAAAAGCTACCTTGCAGCGTCTGGCGCTGGCTGCGGTCTGGCAGCGCATGCAGATGGTCCAGAGATGAGTCGACGCGTGATCCAAACAGCTTCTGTACAGCTGCGCTCTCAACAACCTCGAATGGCATGGCCAGCAGCCCGCCAACATATTCGTCAATCTCAGAGCGCCGGCGCTCGGCAATGGCATCGTTAAGGTACCCCATTGACGAGCCATGCATCGAGATACGCGCAAGCTTGAGCGCTGACGTCTGTTTTGGGAAGCTCTCGTTGAGCTGGTTTCGGCAGTAGATGACGTCGTCGTAGCCACGGTATATGTTGCGGTGGTCGCCAGTTGTGAAGCGCAGCGAGATCTGGAACAGATACGCGCCGTCCTTGCAGATAAACGACGGCACGCTGACCGACGCCACCTCATCGGCGTGGAAGCGTGGGAAGTTGTCGCCAGCCATGTGCTGCAGCGACGCGCCTGAAGCATGTCGCGCACCGTGTGGATGGCGGAATGAGCTGCGCTCGGCAATTGAGCTTGTTGACGACGATGCCGTCATCGCCCGGCTGCGTGAGCTGTGCGGGCCGCTGGGTACAGGCAGCGTGCCGCCAATGCTCAGCCGCGGCGTGGCGCCGTCGTCGTCATATGTGCTGCCGCCTGACGCTGAGCTGTGTGTCGATCGCGATGCCCACCGCTCGCGCTGGTGCCGCTCCCACTCCAGCGCTGAGCTCAGCCGCATGTGGTTGCGCGCAAGGTATGTGTGCAGGTCACTGATAACTGTGCCGCTAACTGCGTCACGCAGCTCAACGTACGACGACGGCACCAGTCCGGTCTTGGCGCCGCCAAGCATGCGCCGCGCAATAAACCAGTCTTCAGTGCTCTGTGCCACGACCAGCAGTTCATCGCCCTCGTACACTGTCAGCTCGTTCGCGTTGGCTGCGTCAAAGCTGTACAGCGCTGTGCCATGTAGCTCTGCCTGCATAGGCGATGTGCCAAATGGCTGGCTGGGTCGCCGCTGATGCTGCGCATGCTGGATGCTGGTGGTGCGCACGCGCAGCGTCATCACCGATGAAGCCTCAGCGAGAGGATGGCTGCCGCTGCCGCCGCTGGGTCGCCGCTGCGTGCCCGATTCGGACGCCTGCAGTCCGTAGATGGCAGCGTTAGCCGCCATGTTGCCAGAGCTTCCGAATAAGCCCGGACTTCCTGGAAGGCTGCTGGCCAGGCCAAGCTGTCCGGTTGTGCCTGCTAGCGCTGGGCCCGTAGCAGAGGCGGTGGATGCCGAGCGGTTGATTCGGTTTATACGATCCTGGCGTGACTCCATGATCTCAAAGCACGACGCTGGCACCAGCCCGCGCTCGCCGCTCAGCGGATTGGTCACTTCGTACCACCGGTCAGTGTCGTGCGGTGTCGAAAGCACGTAGAAAAAGTCGTCTTTTTTGAATGTCAGCTCTGCGCTTTCAACCGCGACGTAGTTGCGCACTGCGCGGATGACCCGCTTAGGGGTCTGTAGCTTGGGCGCTGCTGTCGATGAGCGCTTGGTCAGGCCCATCGTGGCGATTGCAAGTAGGGATGTGTGTATGCGTAGCTAGTAGGTTCGTTCGAGAGATAAAGTGTGCACCACCTTGGCGAGGCAGAAAAATGCGAGTATCAATGTACGCAGCGGAGGGCAAGTTGAGCCAGCCTTTGCTTGAAAGAAAAATAAGGCAATTCTAGCCAAGTCTTTCTGGACCAGCGCCCCAATCGTGCAGTTGTCTTCGAGAAGCAGAAAGGCTGTGCTGTCTTTGTGAACCAAGCTCACTTTGTGCGTATTGAGCTCTCTTTCTGTAGTGCTTGCGCCTATGCGTGACTGGGCGCCGCTGTCTGCAGTATTCTCCCAATCGGTTGTGGAAAAGCTGCAGGCGGAGTTTTGTGGCACGCCTGGTCAAATAAACGATCTTGACAATCTATAATGCACAATGCAATGCCACGCAAAGTGTAAAACACAGCAGATGTAAATGAACGCAATTAGCTAACACGCGCCTTAAAAGGAGAACGAAAGTCTGGCCACGCAGGTTCAGCCGGCAGAAGCAATTTAAAGGTCCGGCGGCTGTTATTTAAAAGGCCAGCCGCCAAAGAGCCCCTCCCTGTTTTATTCCTGACTCGGATGCGGATGCTAGCATATAGCATTCAAAGTCTTTTCAAAAATGAGGGCATATGGGGAGAGTTTTGCACGCCTATCTGACACAAGGCAAAACTCTCCCCATAGCCAGTCAGGCCCAGTCAGCCAGTCAGACACACATGATTCTGTAGGCTGTGTAGAGGCCGTCTGGAGTGCTCAAAGTAGGTACATCGCTTTGGACGACCACCTCATAGCCACATGCCAGCCAGCGTGATCACTTGCAACATACGTTCGTACAATACCGGCAAAGCAAAGAGAAAGGCAATAAAAGCTGAAATAAAAGACAGATTTGGTCATGAGAGAGCAAGTCAAGACAAAAGCGGTGTGGACAAGACTGGTCTATCCGCCAGCCCTTTGTCTGCATTCGACCCACCAGGCTCCAACGCCGCAAGCAGTGCTTCTGTAATGTGGGCTGCAGTAGGCAACGCAGCTCTGCGTGCTCCGTTCTCTGCTATGGCCGAGCGCTCGCCACACAGTAGAGCGGCGCACGCTTCCGTATTACTGCACTGGCGAGCTGGCGTGTGGGAACCCGGACAGGCGAAGAAAGAACAGCGCATTTGCCGCTGCCCGCACTGCCGAACTCGCTGCAGTCTGCACGCACCATGCACTGGCTGCTAATGCCTGCGGAGAAGACTTCTTGCTCGCTCTTGGGCAGCACCCGGGTCAGGGCTGGTCGGAGCTGCTGGCAAAAACAAAGTGCTGTGCTTCCATGAACACGCAGTGGCTTTTTGCTGTGCTGTCCCTGTACCGCGGGAGCTGCCCTGCAAGCCGTTGCGGAGGACAACACTACCGCACGTCATTCCGCCATGCATATGCACAACAGGGACCTGCAAAGAGGAATTGTTCTGGCCCGTGAAGCCCAAAAGGGCTGTGGCCAGAGCTAGCACCTGAAGGGAGAGGGGAAACAAGGCGATGACCAGGCCAAAATGTAAACAACCCTGGTATTTGGGGAAGTACTTACTACTGACGAAGCAGATTGCTGATCGGCACAACTCTGGAGCGGGTATCGCGAGCCGAGAGTCAGTGCTGGTTCGGTACTGTGCAAGTGAATGACCACGCAAGAGCGATCGAGAGCCTGAAGAAGAAAATAATCGAAAACGATGGAGGGACAAGAAAGCAGCGGCACGAGGCCGTCCTTTTGTTCAGGGTGCCTCCAAGCACAGTCGGCCATGCGCTGCCTGAACTTTGCGCTCGTCAACGCCAGAACATGCGGATGCAACGCTCTGCAGGCCCAATGAGCGTGCACTGCTCATACTCGGCAAAAGCCCATGCCTGTCGATCATCGCTGGCCTTGTCTGAAACAGTATGGCAATCGCCTTTCTCCGTAAAAGCCGGAGCGCCCAGCTGTCGTGGTACCGTCCCACGTACGTGGACCGTTACTTTCTCCCAGGCATCCAGCGCACAACGCTGCAAATCAACTGGCCAAACACAGCTGTCGCTCGCTCTGCAAAAGGCAACTAACTGGAGAGCAGTCCCGCTAAACTTTGTCACGAGTTGCTCGACTTTCTGGAGCTTCTCGCAGCCAATCAGTCGCTTCGAGTGCAGTTTTCGATTGCAACTAATCAAATGCACTTAATTTCAAGCGAATCACAAGAGGGTTTTGTTTTTCGCGAACCCCCTGGCTGGAATTCAAAACCCTCGTTTCGCGTTTTGCACCGTTTGATGCCCATTTTGCTGAATTCCTCTGCTTTGTTAGTAATTTTGTGCAGCTGGTGCAACAACACGCGTGACAAGCGCACTCTACGAGCATGGCCAGACAAAACACCAAGCTCACTCCTTTGCCTTCTGGCCTGAGCCAGACTGGGCGCACAAACACCCGTACAGCATTGGATAAGAGCAGCAGGCAGCAGTCGCACAGCACCAGTCAGACGACCCCGAGAGGTATGTTTAAACTCTACAATGTGGTTATAAAGAGCACCAGCGCACTGCTTGGCATATCCAGCGGCCCTGATGACGAATCTACATATACAATTTCTACGACGAAGGATAATGCTAATGTGGAAAGGAGCCATACATTGCCTGTGTTTTCCTTGCATACTATGGTAGATTCCACTGGATCGGGTGAAGTAGATGCCAGGGCAGGTGTTGACCAAACATCAGGCAAAGGAAAAGTCCAAGCTGACCAAACCGGTGCCAGCAGTGACATTGAAGTCTCAAGTAACGGCTCAGGCGATGAGTCAGACGGCGAAAAGGATGTTGGCAGCGGTCGCGACTCAAGAAAAGCTTCAAGGCCAGAATCTGGTGGATCGGACTCGGGCGCTGACGAATCGGACTCAGAGCCTGAAGAGTCAATGGCGGCTATAACACAGGCCACAACCTCAGAGCCGAATACGGGGGAACTTATTGCAGAAGGAGCACTGGCCAGCGAGGTTAACACATACAGCCAAACACAGACAGAAGCACCGGCAGCGTTTATTGGGCCGGCCAGCGCAGCTGATCTGATGGTGCTTGACTACATGTCGCAGCGGATCCTCAATGTGGTGGGCGAGCTCGGTGTGCTGCTGGAGGATACAGACGCAGCGGCAGCAGATGTTGAACATAAGCTGCAGCAACTGGACAGTCTGGCGCGCGAACACACGCTGGCACGGCAGATCCACTTTACGCGTGAGCTGTTTCTGGGCAACAATGAGCAGCCTGCAGACGAGCCTGATGTGGTGCAGTGGGCTGTTGCACTGCATCGTGTGAATTTGGCGACATTTGTGCTGCTGGTGTTCTGGCCGCAAGTGGCTGTTGTAGAGTCGGTGGGCATGAACATTCCTAACCGCGAACGACTGCTGGCCAGCCTGGGTCTTGACGCAGCTGCGCGCGGCTTCTTTACCCACATTGTGCCTGCCAACCGCCATGGCAGTGATGCGATTGGACTACTCATCGATATCCAGACGCAGCAATGGCTGATGGCTGCCAACGACGAGAAACATTTGCAGAACATGGTTGCTGAGGAGCGCCAGACTACCGATGCTGCCATTAGTGAGCTTTTGAGCATCGATCCGAACAACCCCGCCGATGACACGGCAATGGAGTCATATCGCTCTGAGCTTGGCCGGCGCCTGAACAAGATCTCGGGTGGCAAGTTGGCAATTACGCGGGCGCAGTACTCTTTGCATGGCGTATGGAAGCGCACAGCCCGATTCTGCTGCGAATGCGCGGCAGCCATGCCGCTGCCTGTCATGCTCAGCCTTCAGCTTCGTGACAAGGACGCTGACGACGATGTCGAGGATGACGCGGATCAGATTTCTGAACAGTCGGATCACGAAAGCATTAAGGTTAGAGACAACTCTGATGCCGAATCTGCGATTTCTGGTGAATTTGAAGTGACAATCTTCACTCGCCGTGCGCCACAAAACAACATAGGCGCAGAGCCTCGAGTCACAGCAGAGCCAGAAGGCGCCAAATCAAAGAGCGCTGAGCCAGAAATTGAAGATATGGCTGCAATCGATGCTAGTGAGGATACAGGGTCCATCGATCCCTCATTTTCAGAGGAGCGGCGACTTGCGGTGGTGCTTCGCGATGCTATGGACGACCCACATCTGGATGAGCTGATGCAGCACATTGATGCAGTGCGTATTGATATTGGCCAGGAACAGCCAGCAACACGAACTCCTCGGCGCATGCATGTCACACGCAACTACACAGTTACACCGCCGCCCCAGCCCAACATTGGCAATGACGATGACGACAGCTTCCGGCTGATGCTTGATGAGGGCGATGATGAGTATGAAGATGCTGTCACTGAAGATGTCACTGCAGAAGATGCTGCCGTCGTTGACCATGCCTCTCGTCGTGTAAAGCAGCGAGCGCCTGCTGGCACAGGGAGTGATGACGAATACAATGCAGAGCTGGACGCTGAGGCTGCTGAGGATACTCGTGGCAGCAGGCGCACTGGACGTCGGCTCAAGCGGCGAGCGCCTGTATACAGCACTGCCAGTGATGATGACTACAGCGCAGAGCCCGAGTTTGCCCCTGAACTTGTCAAAGATATTTTGCAGGAGATGAAGGTGCCAGCTAAGCGCACACGCATTCGCTACCAGCACCAAGCTTCAGGGCGCAGCAGCCCAGGCGAATTTCGTGGACGGCGTGGAATTGCAGCCGAAGATTTGGCTGAGCTCCGCGACGACGGTGATCAAGAGCGCATTGCATTTACGCCCTCAGTTCATGGCTCGCCGTTGCCAGACATCGACACAGCATTTGAGTCGCTGGGTCAGTACAAGCCGCTTCGCATGGAGCCACGCGTTGATGTGCCTAGCACCAGCCATCAGCAGAATGCACAAACACCACAGACTGAACGGGTCGCGCAGAGTGCACGGACACCGCAGGCTGAGCGGGCCACACAGACTGGGCGGCCAACAACGTCTCGTGTGCCTGTTCGGCAGCGGCGGAAACATAAACGGTGGAGCGCAGAAGAAGAAGAGTGCTTTATTAAGGCGGTGTTTGAGTATGGACTGCGCTGGTCGCTGATCGAAGACTACCACGGCACAAACGGGTCCATTGACCAGGTCCTGCGTGGGCGCGACCGCGTCAACCTCAAGGACAAGGCACGCAACATCAAGCTGCGGCTGATGCGCGCAAACAAGTCGCTCGGACCCTTTGAAAATGCTTCGGGCCATATTTAACATTCATTAAGTATTTTGGAAATCAATTTATTATCAAAGGCAATCATCCCTTGAGCCTGAGTTCCGACCAATTGTATTTCTGAAATCGCCTGTGAAAATACCAGCATCTCATGCGGCCCATAAAATTGTAAATCCTGTTTCACCGCATCGAGAATTGCGATTGGCTGCACTGCGTCAGGTTGAGGGTCCTCTTTGTGCACAAAGAGGATTTTTAGTGAATCACACTCTGCTGCACGCACAGCCACTGGCATCGCGGCAGTATTTTTGGCTGGCGAAAATTTTTCAGACTTTGGGCGGAGGGGGCAGGCAGCGTTTATATATCCCAGCGCCGCGGCGTAGTGAGTCAGTTCTCGCCATCCATTTCTTCTCCACTCTCAGCTGAACACTATTTTTCTATATTTCGCTAGCACGTCATTTCTGCTTCTTATTTTTTATTAAGCGCCCTTTTTAGTTTCCTGGCGCGTCAAGTTTCCTGCAGTACCGTCTGCCTTTACCCCTGTTTTTAGAAGATTATCACGAGCACACCAGCCGCCATGGCTGCTCGTTTCTTCTAAGCGTCTAGCGCAAGCTAGGCCCTACCGTATACCCCATTTATAAAGTCGTCAATCACCCAGAACCACGTCCTTTTGAACTTTGTTCATAATGACGTCTCTATTATCGACAACATGTCTCCGGACACCAGCTCAATTTGCTACCCAAGAGTGCGAACGCATCTACTATTCAAGCAACCTACTTCACTGAGAATCCAAAAATGACCCGCCTTACCGCGTCAACACCTGCCTCGCCTGCAGCCACCACCAGATATACACCCGCCAGAAAGACTCAATCAATGGACAAGCTCCTTTCGATGCTCAGCTCGGGCGCGCAGTCAGCGCCGCTGTTCGCCGGACACGACGACAGCAACCCGTACATTCTCCCGTCGTTTGCCGACAACTACGAAGCGTGGGCGTATCCCGACACGCAGCAGGCCATCTTTGAGGACTGGATTACCACGGCAGCGCCGCCGCCGACAGCCCTGGCATCGCCAGCACTTACGCAGCAGCACATGTCGCAGTCGCCAGCACTTAGCTCGCCGTCCTCTACCTCGTCAATCCACAGCTCGCCCGTGCTAACTGGCGACATTGCGCTAAGCCTAGCCAGCGCTCTGCAGCCGTCAGCATCGATGTCAGTTGCAGACTACGCAGCGGTGCTGTTCCCGGATCTCGCTGCTAGTCTGAGCACCACGCTTGCGTCGCCGTCGGAGCAGGCACTGGGCTTTGCTAAGCCAACTCTAGCGCCGCAGACCTATGCGCGCACTGAGGCTTCGCTGACCAGCTGGGCTACGGACTTTGCCGGCATGCTTGAGGCGGCGTCGCCTTCGGCATCTCCATCGGAGAGTCCGACACCTGGAATGGCCCAGCCGCAGGTTGCTGAGGAGCAGCGCAAGCGCCGTGACTGCGAGTTTCTCGATTCGCTGCCGCCGCAGCTCAAGCTGAAGCGTCGTCGCACGTCCAACACGAAGCAGAAGGAGAAGATCCTCGCCGAGCTGTTGCAGCCTGTGTCGCCGTCTGCTGCGGTTGTGACTGCGCCGATGAAGTCTGCTGCGGCCGCAAAGCCTGCATCCGAGGAAGACGAGCTGTCGGGCGACGAGGACGGCCTGGACGCTGCCGCGCTCAAGCGCAAGAAGAACACTGATGCCGCTCGTCGCTCCCGCATGCGCAAGATTCTACGCATCGAGACGCTGGAGGGTCGCGTGTCTGACCTTGAGACTGAGAACGCGCAGCTGCTGCAGAGAATTGCCCAGCTTGAAGCCGAGAGAATCCCGACTGCGTAAGCACATTCCACACTAATATTTCCTTTTCTTGTCTATAATCGCCGGCACGGAGCTACGCCTGCATCTCATTCAATAAAATCTTTTTTATTACAATTGTCTCTGACCCGTGCCCAAGAAGTGCACTAGCAAGTTCGCCTGAGAAATAACCGTGAAGCGGTGGCGTAGGGCTGGCGTGGTACTGAGCTGGCGTGACATTGGCAACAGATCTCGAACTCAACAACAGATTCAACAGTTGGGTCTCCCCAACCCAGGCCATCGATCCGCCAGCGTTTTTGCACAATAAATGTTGCTGCATGCAAATATGGATTGGCATAAACGCACGCTGAGAATGCACGTCTCGGGAGCATGCTGCAGGCGCTGTTCAGCTGAACGGGCGAGGCTGTCCACACTGTGTGGGCAAAGTTATCTACACAGTGCGGGAGTCCGAGCAGAGACGGCCTGAGAGTGAGAAGACAGGACACCAAAGCATGTGAGTCCGTCCGAGCGCAAGTCTGTGCGAAGAGGGAAAGAGCAAAGAGAGAAAGAGCCAATGGCAGCAGCGGCGCGTGGCGGGCTGGCAGGCGCGTGTAAGTTAAGAAAATGGGCAGCAAAAAGAGAGTGAGAAGCCTCAGCGCGGGTTCATGGTTATTGGCTGCTGGGCTCCTGAATATTGGCCACTGAGTTCCCGATTATTGGGCACTGGGTTCCTGATTATTGAACACCGGGTCACATTCGGGGAGGCGTTACATGCACCAGCAATTGTTGGTATGCCAGGCGTTTCCCGGTGCCAATCCGCACCTTTGCAATAAATAGGCGCACACAGCCGCCAACGCCTGCGCAGCCTGGCCAGCCAAAGCCCTCTCGCATCCCCAATCCATGCCCACTCACACACACTCCAAACTGCCGGCGCTGCACACATACAGACGGCCCAGCCGCAGTCACTCGTGGCGCTCGTTGCCACTTCTGCTGGACACGCTGCCGACGCCGCCCGAAGACGCCTTCCCGGCTGGGCCGCCGATGCCCTGCACACACGACGAGAGCCAGCACATGTCGCCGCCTGCATACTCGCAAAAGACCCTGACCGAGAAGGTACACGAAGCCAACCGCGCCCTGGTGCACCACTGGGGCCGCTTTCTAGCTGGTGCTACCATCAGCGAGCTGTGCGACCGCGCTGCTCGTCGCTGTATTTCGGTCATTGATCTGCCCTCCACGTTCTGCATTGCACCTGCTGATGAGCTGCTGTGCCCCAGCGACGACCCCACGCGTGTCATCGTCGTCGTGTCATCCACTGGCCTGATCCTCGACATTGGCGTGTTTGACCTCGACGGCCCTGTCTTCTACCGCGGCGCCGTCGTCAATAACCACTATGTGTTTCCGCCCTCGCCCAAGTAACCTGCATGGTTATGCAAGACGGCCTGCGTTAAGCTCACGCTTCCCTGTCTCAATTAGCTCGGAGCTAAAAATATTGCCCGTTATTGGCTATACATATTGACCCATCGCCTGCTGCATGCGCCCTTCGAACGCACACCGAGCGCACGACGCCTGGCACTGGCATGTGCAGCCCTCGCCCAGCGCCTCTTCAGCCATTGCTGCCCACACACCCAGCACGCCTGCTGCCGGCAGCACTGACAGGCAGTAGAACAGAGCGTCGCTAGCGTTGGCTGCGTTGTGCATCGGCAACGATGTCCGAGCCAGCGCAAACGACATCCAGCATGCCAGCAGCACTGCCGGCACTGCCACAATTGCCACGTTGGATGTGCTTCGCCTGTCTGTGTGGTAAGCTGCCAGCGTCCCGCCCAGCAGCACCATCCCCAGCGACACCACCAGCGCTGCCGATACCAGCCGGTATCCACAAATGCGCTGCTCTTCACGCATGTCAAAGCTCAGCGGCACTCCCACACACACACACACCGTCGCTGCCACTGTGTATCCCACCGCCGCATGCGTCAAAAACTGAGCCACCACGCTCTTCCGTATCCTCTCAATCCTACATGTACAGAACCTCTCTGCTGCATGTCAGCACCTGTATCATATCACCCATCTTTGCATCGATAGCTGTCTCATGTATCTAGCTTTTGCTAATTGTTCAATATACATACCACTTTGCCGCAAACACCAGCAACATGCCCACCGACACGATTCCGGTGCAGAGGTGCAGCACTGTCTGTGTCTCATACATGCGGAATGCGTCCGAGTCTGTGCGCCCCATTGCCCCGCGCAATATCAGCGATATAAACAGCAGCACCGGCGCCACCACCGCCACACACAGCCATGGCGCCTGCATTGCCCGCCCAGCCATCAGCACTCGCACTGCCAGCAGCGGAAACACCGCCGACATCAGATATGCAACCCACCGCTCCGGATCATACTCAAGCATTGGCGGCGGGTACTGGTTGTTCAGTGTGTACTGGTACACCAGTGTGTTGTTGACGGCTGTCCCTGCCATAACTATTGAATCGATCAATGTTTCAAAAAGCAAAAGTGTCAGAAAAGTTACTTTGCAGTCTGCCACGCTGCTGGCTTCTCACTCCCCAGCTATGTATTTAAATGCTACTCCAGTCTTGGTCTTGCAGCTGGATGATGTTACTACTCTCCCCAAATTAGGATTTGTATGCTGCTGTGTCTTTACGGCTTAGCAGTTACGTCCTAGCGCGCTCTTCAGTCCATTCACACCAGCCTATTTCTCTCCATATTTTCACAGTTACTGTTGCGCTCCAGAACTGCTGGAACGCGCTCACTCTACACCTCTCAGAACAGAATATACCGTAATGATACGATCCATTCAACACACGGCTGGCAACAAGCAAGAAAATGCTGCCACCGAACTAAAAAAGAAAAGGTTTAGGCAGATGCCTTGACAGCAGCAGTCGGCGCACCAGTGGGCTTCTTAAACTCCTTTCTGAAGCGAGACGGAGGCGCACGGTTGCGGCGGTTCACACGCGAGCGCACACGCACAATCCGGTTGTGGATCGCACAGCCGACGCAGTGCTGCTGCTTGTAGTACACCTTGGGCACGTCATACGACTCGTACACGGATGCCTCGGCCATATCGCGCTTGGCGGCTGCCTCGATCATGTTGCGCACATTGAAGCGCTTGATCGCCTTGTCCTTGGGGCATGCCTGGAAGCAGTTGTCGCACCGGATGAACTTGACGTGGCCGCGGCCCTTCTTGCTGCGCCCGTGGTTTCTGCGCTTGACAGTCTACCAATTAATCACCACAATTGCATATTAGTACAGCGTTCAGTTTGGGCGTTCATAACTCCGCATTGAGCTAGCCAGAACAGTCAATGCAGTTGCCAGATTGTGTCATTCCGAGAACAGAGACTGCGATGGAGGGAATTCGCCGGAAAGCTCAATTGAATTCAGCTCTGGTTTAAATTGAAAAGCAAAACTCCATTCTTCAACCGCCAGAGCCAATGCAACTGCACTTGGACCAACTGTACACCCGGCACTTGCTCATTGCAAAAATATCCAACATGCGCAATGGATACAGCTGGTCTAGCTCTCGGTGATGGATTCGCCTCCCTCATCCGCCAACTGTGTCCGGGTCAATCCACAGCCTCTGTTCGTCGAATCCATCCCGCTCTCTGGCTCCGCTTCATCCTCCGGCTTTCGGGAGGTCAGTTGCAACTAACGGATACGCACCATTTTCGATACTTTTAAGAATCAGTAGTAAGAGAGGGTGTCAGCCAAGGCTGTGCTCAACGCGTACTTCTTGATAAGTCAACCTGCTTGATCCAATCACGATCAAGATGTGCTTTACGATTTTCTGGATCAAAGCGTGCATTTTTGCTTTTTCTTCAGGTTGTGCATATACTTTATTTCTACATTTAGAGCTAGCAGCACGAATGTTGGCAACCAGGCAGACACCAGTACTGGCAGCACTGCGGCGGTCAACTGGGCAGGCAGTCCGGGCCATGTGCGCCTTTGGAAGCACTGTCCGATCTCAACAAAAGATACCGATATTGCTGCACCAATTTGCCGCATCGGCTATGAATTGTGCTATAAAGCTCCAAAAATACAGCTATGCGACGTCTATTCGCTCTACTCCCAAGTCTCCGCAGTGTCCAACATGCGGAGCAGCCTTTCAGACCGAAAATTCCGGTGCGCCGGGCTACCTGAACGAGCAAAAGTGGCGGCAAATGAACCAGGCTAATGTTGTCAAGGGGCTGCCAGAGATTGAAGGTACAAGCGAGAGCGGATCGACGGAGATTCCAGGGCTTGTAAACGCCAAGGCTCGCAAAGTATCGAGCAATAATGCAAACATGTTGAGCGATGAAGAGTACAAATCGATTGTAAGCAATATTGACGACCCGGAGCTTCAGGCTGTGTTCTCGGGCGAAAAGATTTCAGGCTTTGTTGATCCCAACGACATGCAAACTGGCGAGCCAAAAGTGTACTCTGAGAGTGAACAGGGCGCCAAGATCGACTCGTTTGATACACTGCTAGCAGCCCGAGTGCGGCGACGCGCCGAACAGGGCCGTGATCGGATCATTTGTCAGCGGTGCTACTCGCTCAAACACTATAGCCGCGTAGACCGGCCATGGAAAGAGGATGTTGTGTCAGATCCACGGGTGCTGCGGTTTCTGCAGCACAAGCCAAGTGTTATGATTGTGGTTGTATGTGACCTGTTTGACATTCCAGGGAGCCTGATACCACATCTGGGTGACATTATTGGTGCACGGCATCCAGTGGTGCTAGTGGCGAATAAGGCGGACCTGCTGCCCAAGGACTACCATGAGCAGCGTCTGCTTATGTGGTTCAAGCGCTTTGCCAAGAGTCTCGAACTCAACATTCAGGCGATTCACCTGGTATCAGCGCTAAAGAACCTTGGTGTTCGCGAATTGGCTGCCGATCTCACTACGCGGCGCAGACCTGGGCAGAACATCTACATGGTTGGCCGCGCAAATGTTGGCAAGTCTGAACTGATCAACGCATTGCTTCGAATCAGCATAGGCGGATCGGCGCACAAGGTGCTGGCATCACATGTTCCTGGAACAACGATGGGTCTGTCTGGGATTCCACTGCGCCGATTTGTCAAGGCACTTGTGCCCAGCTCAGGCGCGCAGTCGCATGACCGGCAGGCGTATTTGTATGACACACCGGGCGTGTTTAGCAACAAGTCTATTATCAGCTACCTGACCAACGAGGAGCTCAAGCTGGCCGTATGTCGCAAGCGGATGAAGCCATTTTCATTTATTCTTGGTCTTGACCAGTCGCTTATGCTAGGCGGGCTTGGTCGCATTGACCTGGTTGAGGGTCCGTCACGGATATTTGTCACCATTTATTCCACCATTCGTCCGCACTTTACGCGCATCAAGCGCGCTGACGATTTGATTCAGCGTATGCAAGCTGGCGAAAAGACGATTTTACAGCCACCTGTTGGCGACGCAGAACGGCTCAAGTGGTTTCCGCGCCAGGAACTTGCCCTGGAACATGAGTTTGAGGGCCTACACAAACAACATGCTACCATAGACGTGGTATTTGCTGGTATCGGATGGGTTGCTATCAATGGGTTGTTCCCTCGTGCCAAGATTCAGGTTTTCTCGCCGTTCGGCACTGGTGTCTGTGTGCGCCCGCCCATGATGCCATATGAATTCAAGCAGGTCTCGCCGCATATGTCGAGCCAGCGCAAAACACCAAGCTAGATTGATGTCTATTTTGTATTTTTCAATAGATGCTCTAATCCAAAAATCATATTTGCCAGCTATGCTGCTGAAAACTGTCAGCAGCAAAAGTCGCCTAGCCTGCAGTTTAGGCAGGTACATTCGCGCTGAGGAACCAGTGCTCCTGATGATGTGCTATCGGGATATATATGCGCTGTACACATGTTGACGAGGATGTAGCTCGGAGTGGTAAATTGTGGACGTCTGTCACCGCGCCCGAAGCGAGTTGTGTTGTTCATAGATGCTTGGAAATTAAGATAGCTACTCTGCTATTATCTTTTTCTATTCAAACAGCAATGCTCCCCAAGGCGATGGGTTTTATACTGTTCATCTCCTCATTTTCCTTGCATAATTTCTGCTCTCCGTTGTCGATACCCGGCCACTTTCCACTGCCCCTCTTCTGAAATTGAAGTATGCACACCAGTGCCAGCATCCAAGAGCAAAATGTGCACCTGCATAATTGCAACCTGCATATAAAATGAACTGACATTTGCCTTTGTCAAATACTACACACGCTCATTTTTGGCAAATCGCTTGTCGGCGTGAGCAACACTGGCGACATATGCGGCGCACTGCTTGTAAAAAGACAAGGTCGTCATTGTTTACCTGTGCTGCTTGCAATTTAGTAAACAACAGGATTGCAACCGCACATTATTGGACAGCTATTGCACTATGAGCTGCAACAACAAAATATCCAATTTTTCCCAGACGTAACTGCATTGTTTGGCTATTGCCATTCATGTGGACATAGCGCAGGGACAAAGTAGCATTTATTTCAATTAAATCATTTTTGAACACTGTTATAATTTAGTTTTAGGAGGAAATATCCACTAGCACTGCTAGCCGCCTGCGCCTTTGCATAGAGGGCAAGTGCACTCACGGTCACAGTCTGTGCGGATAAAATTCATCATTTTAGTAGATACTCGAGTATCTAAAACGTGCCAAACATGTAGTGACAAGCACCTTGCTATTTTAATGACCCTTGCTGAAAATAAGAGTGGACTGCGAACGCAGGAGGAGTAAAAAATAAAATTGCACACTCACCAGCGGAGAATGCCGCCACGACGCCGATTTTATAGCACCCCTCAGCAAGCACTTGCGCTCGGATACGACGCTACAGAGGACGGTCGTTAGTGCGACAATGGTCAGCCATGCAGTCGGGGAGTTTGGCAGGTGGTTGGATAACTGACTCGCCTGATTTTCTACATCAGTACCTTTCGAGCACCGCGACTGGGGTTGCCGTATAACGGTCGCCACAATTTGCCTCGTAATGCAAACAATGGCAGAGATGCTGCCCTGCCCTGCCTTGCAGCTTTAAATACTCCAAATAAACGCAGACAGAGATTATGATCACGCATTTTGTGTGCTGGCTGGGCTACTAGCTTGCACACAAAGCTCATCTCCGAATTGCCCTGCTGCGCATTGCAAAATAAACTCTTTTGTCTATTAGTGTCGAAATCTGCAGAACTTTTTACCATGTCGCCTGTTGATGACGCCGAAATTCTTGCTCGGTATGGACTTGACAGCTTCACCAACGCAGTTTTTGGAGCCGGTGACGTTGTGGACGATAACAGTGGACGCAGGCACTCGAGAGAGCCCGATGAGCTGGGCTTGGAAGGCATGCAGGATCTATCGATATCTGAGCGGCGAAGAAGCAAAGATAGCAAGGGCAGCCTAGGCGGGCGGCGGCGTGGCGGCGAGCGGAACCGGCGCAGCGACTACGAGGACGGCGGAGACGAGAGCTATGATGAAGATGATGATGAGTACAGCGGTAAGCAGCGGCTGGACTCTATGGCAGGCGGCGAGGCATTGGCACACAGCCTCACGATTAGCGACCGCGACCCACTGCACGTGTATTCATCGGTGGCATCAGTTCTGGAGTGCAAGAGCGACCCACAGGCAATGAGCGACATGACATACCGTGCACAGTTTAGCATCTCTAGTCACAACTTCTCGCCGACAGTATTTATGCAAACAGTTCACGGAGACACCCCGTACGGCGAGCTGGTACAGGGCGCGCGGCTGCTGCGCGAGTCAGTGACGCAGGGCACCGAAGCCCTAAAAATCCTGGTGCATAACAACTTTGATCGGTTCGTTGATGCGCGCATCAAGATTGACCAGCTATATGAGGAAATGAAGACACGTTCGCTCAACGACCGGGCCGAGTTTGGTACGCGGGCATTCAACCAGTCCTTGCAGAGCACCACACATAAGGCTGACGAGATCTACAATCCTATTATTGAGCGCCGTGCACGCGCCGAGAAGATTCGCTCGACGCTCAGCGTCATTGAGCGCTACAAGTTCTACTTTAACCTGCCGTCCAGCCTTATCGAGTACACACGCAAGGGCCGCTTTGACGTGGCTGTGCGTGAATATAAGAAAGGCCGCCAGCTGCTGCAGGCTGTTACTGATGGCAGCGTGGGCGACAACAGTGCATTGACTGAAGATCCACAGGCGACGGCACTGGGCAAGATATTCCAGCACGTGTGGAATGAGGTTCAGGAGAGCGTAGTCGAGCTGCGCAACGCTCTGTTCCGGCGCCTTGGGCAACCGAGTCGGCCGTACAGCGAGCAGGAGAATGTCATTCGACACCTGCTGGAGATTGATCCCGGCGAAACCGACCCAGTTGCCTTCTACCTGGAGCGCCAGCACACGTGGATAGTTGAGAAGATGGAGGAAGACTACCGTGAACATCGTCTCAAGGCTGTTCAGCCCACCCACCGCGGTGCGGGCGCAGGAAGCAGAACGCCAGTAACCAGCACTTTACGCGAGCCGGCGCTGGATACTGAGCGCAGAGCCGATGAGCTGACGCGTGCGCTAAACATTGAGTCCTTTGAAGACTTTCCATCGTTCTCGCATGGACGCGATGCCGAGTTCCATGCATGGAAGCAGATCTACTCAGCTGTGCGCGCGCTGTCGCAGACGCTTGTGCGGCGGTTGCCGGACTTTTGGAAGCTCTGCCAGGCGTACATGGAGGAAATGTACCAGAAGCCTGCTGCACCAGGTGTCGGACGGCGGCGGCGGCAGGGCTTGAACCTCGAAAAGGTATCAAAGTGCCACATGCTGTTGGAAGAAATTATTGGAAAATACAGCCAGCATGTTCTGCGGCTGCTGGGTATTCTTGGCGAGGCCGAAACCATCATTGGTCTAGAGTCGCTGAGCAGCCAGCGCATAAGCACCACGCTGCAGCGCATTCCACAGGCACATGCTCTGCTGGCTGGTCACTTTATGGCTGCCATTGCTGAGCTGGTGGTCAATGCGGCCAACGACATTGAGGCCATCGACATGGCACAGGAGCCGGCAATCATTCTTGCCAACCTGATCAGCCAGCTAAAGGCCGGTCTAATTCTGTTCCTGTGCGAAATGTGGGACCGCGACGCCCGTGCGATGACGCTGCATGAGAACTGGCGCCTGCACCACGGCACTGGGTACTGGCCATCGTTCTACATTGGACGCCGCGACAACACAGGATCTGACGATTCGCCAGCTGCCGTTGCCGAGTCCATTGCCAACACTGAGCTGCTGCCGCTGTTTCTGCGCACAGCTCAAACGATTATGGACAAGCTCGGTGCGATATACGCAGTGTCTCTGCAACCAGGCAAAAGCACCCGCACGATGTCGCAGGGCCAGACTCCGCACTTTGACGCCAACTTTGACGAGGGCCAGCGGCAGCAGAGCGAGCGATCGCACAAGATGCACGACATGGCCATGGCCCATGTCAAACGCACATTCTTTGGAACAATGCACTCGTTCCTGGACGCACTCCATGTGCTTGCGTTCAGCACACAGCCGCAAACCGATGGCTCCAATACCGGCTCAGCCGTATCGGGCTCAGGCAGTGCAGTGGCGCTGCCCTTGTCCCAGCGCTTTGGCACTGGTAGCACACAGCGGCGGCTATCGTTCAATCTACCTGCCAAGAACGACGCCAGCAACGAGCTGGCTGCTGGGCGCCGGCACTCGCTTGCAGACCCTGGACGTCCAGATCAGGCGCGCAGTGCCAGCCACAACACACGCAGCTTCTTTGTTCTGGCTACGCTTTGCAATATGACGGCTTTCCGCCTATTTGTTGTGCCGGATCTTCTGCACACAAAGGCAATTCGGAACACGTTTAAGCTTGATGTGGCAGACGAGCTGGCGCATTTGGAAAAGCTGTTGCGGCGACTGGACGACATGATATTTTCGTACTACATCCGCGACAAGGCCAAGCAACTCAGCTCGATAGTGCGGCGCGGCGTGCTGATGGGTGGATTTAGCTGGTCGACCACCGAGATGCCAAAGGACACGCAGCCATACGTATCAGAGGCGCTGCTGTATCTAGTGTTTACGCACGCAGAGATTATGGATCTGATTTCCGAGGTTGGCGCCGGCGCTGAACACCACATGGTCAAGCAGCAGCCGCTTACCAAGCGTGTGTTCCAGATGCTGACAGTGAACCTGGCGCAGGACCTCTTGGAGAGCATCCGTGCCATTGATGCGTTCAGCGTAGGCGGGATGCTGCAGTGTGTGCTGGAGGCGCTGGTTATCAGTCAGACTCTGCAAACGTACATGACAGCACCGGCTACCGAGTGCTTCCGCCTACTGTTTGCGTATGTTCGCTCAGCCTACGATCGTTCGCAGGAGCGCGCACGGAAGCTGGCTGTGCAGCAGGGTCGTGCAGCACCAGAGTCTGGCACCGGCGACCTGCGTGAGATTGACGGCGTGACCCTGGCAAGCAGCCATTGGGAGATTATTCGCCGTCTCCTGCGCGACTGCACGCGCAGGACGCAGATTCAGTTCCGCTGCTTCCAGCCCGCATAAGCTCATCGGACACGAGCCGCCAGCTTTTTGAGAGCCGCGGTCTGAGCTGGAAATGTGCAATGGGTGGGGTCAACTTTGCAACCAATCAGCGACGCGAATCGCGTTTCGCGCGTATTCAAAAGCAAAAAATGCACGTTCAAAACGTGTTTTCAGCTCTTTAGCGCGTTTATATGTGCATTTTTTGCCTGGTGTCAGCTCTCCCGGTGTTTGTTATGTTGTCGGTTTAGTGTCTGTTACTTTTCTGCTTTATTCCTATATCTCCTCCACATATCCTTTTATACATATCCTAAACATACAATGACGCGTAGCAGCGACAAGGAAAACACACTGTGCACCGCGACGCACAGTCAGACTGTAAAGCTTCAGCAAGTTGAAGACGCTGCACATGCACTGAGCAAACCAGCTCGGACGCGTAAGCGGTCGTTTGTAGATGTTGCAGACGGTGCGTGCGCTGATAATTTTGTTGGCAAGGCCAAGCGGGCGATTAAGCGTGGGTGCACAGAAATGGGCATCCGCAAATACGCGTCGCTGTCGTCAATGACAGCCAGCCATCAGAGCAATGGCGCGTCACACCCGTCTCACAAGCGTGCAGGCGCGACACGAAAGTCGCCTGCGCGAGTGGAGCCATCATCGGAGGCAACAATAATTGTGTTGGGGCCAGAGGACGACGACAGTGCAGATGCAGTGGTGCTAGAGTCGCAGCTTACAATTGTGGAGCCGTCGTCGCCAGTGCGGGAGCTGGGCTGCGATGATGTATTTGCGAGCGAGGAGCCAGATCTAGAGCCAGTGGCACTGCCACTGATGAATGCGGAAGACATGCCAGGCACATTTGCGGAGCTGAGCGACTGGCTACGCAGTGTTGAGGGCCAGTGTGCGACTGGGCTTGCAGGCGGACTGGCTCGGCACGCAGAGCTGTCGGCGCGGATGCGGCCGATTCTGGTGGACTGGCTGATGGAGGTGGCGGCGGACTACCGCATGCACCGGCAGACGCTGCATCTGACTGTGCAGTTCCTGGATCGGTTCCTGGCACATACGGACGTTGTGGTGCAGCCGAGCATGCTGCAGTGCTACGGTACAGCGTGTCTGGCGCTTGCCATGAAGGCAGAGGAGCAGCGAGTGCCAACGCTGACCGAGCTGACTGACTTTTCCAAGGACGCATTTACGCGCGACCAGCTGAAGCAGGCAGAGATTGACGTGCTGGTTGCGCTGCGCTGGCGCCTGGCTGTGCCAACGCTCTTTGAGTTTCTGGCTCTGATGTTCCAGCGCTCGGCCTGTTGCTTCCCAGCTCTGTTTGCCGACCGGACATCTGTGGCCCCCTGCAGCACCCAAGACCCTGCAACCACGTCGCGCCAGTTTGATGCGCGCCAATTTGCTACAGCCTGTGACTTTGCCGACGCGCTGCTGCATGTGCAAGACAGTCTGCGCTTTCCAGCGTCAGAGTTGGCAGCAGCATGCTTCTATCTGGGCACAGCGCCGAACAACCTCGACGGCGCTTCGTTTGCGCGGTGCACCGGCTATTCGTTCCCAGCCGTGTGGGCAGCCATTCTGCATGCCAAGCAGCTAAAGGCCGCGCTGGACCCGGTCGCTGCCCGCTCGCTGTGTCCAGCACCGTGCTGCGATACAAAAGACCGCTACGCAAACCACTTGGCGCGCATCCGCCCAGCTGAGCTGTGGACGTACCAGCCGCACCACGCCCATCTTTTAGACCAGTTTGAGAACTTTGCTTCTCGGTAGATGTAATCAAATAGGAATGTTCATAAAAAGGTAAATCAAAGTGCAGAACACTTGCGCTTACGCATTGTCCTTTTCAAGCGTGGGCCATTGCACCTGTGCCTTCTTGACCAGCTTGATCTCAGCCTTTGTCGATAGAAACTCATACGACGATGCTGTCGGGTCGATCTCAGCGTACAGCTGGATGGTGTCGTCGTAGACTTTGCCGTCTCCGTACACCAGGTGCACGCGCACGCTGTCTGCGCCAAACTCAAGCGAGCTGTCATCGTGCTTGATCTTCTTTGCGTAGATCGACACGATAACATTATTTGCCATCTGGTAAAAGTCGCGCCGACACTTTTCGGCCTTTATCTCGTCTGCCAGCTGCGTACCGACAAACAGGTGCCGTCCACGCACGCAGCCCTTGATCTTCATAAACTCATCAAAGTCTGTGGCCCGTGGCTTGCAGCAGGTCCAGCCCTTGTTGCCCTCGTGAAACAGCACCTTTCCTGGGTGGAACTGGCACTGCTCTGGCCCGTGCGAGCGCTCCTCGCTCTCAAACACCGCGTTACAGTCGTTGCGCTTACATTTGGCTCCCGCGGCAACCACAGTGCCTGCTGGATCCTCGTCGATAAAATCGGGCTCTGGCGCCTTTGGTGCTGATACTGGCGCAATTGCCTCTGCCACAGGCGCTGGCTGCGGCTCGGGCAGTACATCGTCGTACTTTGTCAGATCTGCCTTGAACGGATCGTCATTGTGCTTGGGCTCATTCGAATGCAACCCCAGCTTGCAGCCCTTGATTTCCAAAAAGTCGTCAAACGAATGCTCCCGCGGCTTGCAGCATGTCCAGCCCTTGAGTCCTTCGTGGAACTCGGGCTTGCCAGGGTGGTACTGGCATGCCATTGGGTTGTTTGCTGTTGGGTCGTAGCTCTGACCGCAACCATTGCGCGTACAGTTCTGCATTTTGCTGGGTAAAAAGCGTCTAATATAAAAATTCAAAAAAAGCAACAGATTAAGCAAAGATCCTTTGCAAGCCTTTTCTGCCAGACCAATTCCGCCATAACGTAATTTTGAAGGCGCCAGGGCGTTTATTTCAACAAGGCAGTTTAAACAATAGTAGAGAGGCTGAAGGCTATGTTTTGGAGCGAGCTTAGTTCTTGTTTTCCTTGGAACCGCGGATGAGACCCGTACGGCGAGCAGCAATAAGACCGACCTTCTGTCCCGGAACGGAGCTGCGGGAGACAGTCGACGCCTTACCGATATGCTGGTGGTTACCACCACCGTGCACGTGATCAACGGGGTTCATAGCCACACCACGAGTACGAGGCCACGAGTTACGCTTAGCACGGTGCTTGTAGAACGCACGACCAGCCTTGAGCAAAGGCTTGTCAATGCGGCCGGCACCGGCAACCATGCCGACGGTACCGCGGCAGTCGGACTTGAGCGTCTTCTTGCTGCCCGACGGGAGTCTGACACGCGTAATGCCCATCTCGGGGATCTGGCCAATGACGGTGGCGTAGTTACCCGAAGCGCGAGCAAGCGAGCCACGGTCTCCGGGCTTCTCCTCAATGTTCGAGATCACCGAACCCTCAGGCAGCTGACCGATAGGCAGTGTGTTGCCAACGGCAAGCTTGGCAGTCTTACCGCAGTACACAAACTGGCCGGTGTACATACCCTCAGTAGCGATGAACAGCTCAGTGCGGGTCTTGAAGCGGTATGGGTCGCGGAACTGGACCTTGGCCAGAGGCGCACCACGTCCCGGGTCGTGGATGATCTCCTTCACCAGACCACGGATGTAGCCCTCGCGCTCGGAGTAGTCGATCGCACGGAGCTTGGCGGCGCCCTTGCGGCGGTGAGTGCGAGCCGTGAAGATAGACCCGGCACCCTTACGCTGACTTCTGATAACTCTACCCATGGTGAACTAATTCTGCCTACAGTATACCGTGCAATAAATATTAGCCAAAATGTCAATTGAAGCTGCCTCCAAAAGGCTGCCGTTTTCTAGCAATGAGCCTGTGCCAGCATTGTTGCCATAACAGACCAAGCTATACTAGCGCTGCCATCATGCCCCAGCCAAGCTCCGTGAAGCTAATGAGGTAATTAGCAAAATGGCTCCCAAAGATTGGTCTGGGAATTGACATTCTTAAACGAATTCACAAGCTCGGCATAGCATAAAAAGCCACCTGCCGCACCGCGTAAATGCCCGTCGTATCCATCACAATTTTCCTCTGCATCCATCGTTCCCGCTGCGCGAGGTTATCTCACACCAGCTTTCCACGATTCTGGTCGCTAGTAATGGATTCGCCGGGCATTCGTCTGGTTGCCTCGAACTGCAATCTGCAAATACTCACCTTCGAGTAATATAAAAATACCTGGGAAATGAGAAAGAATGAGCCAGCAGCTTCTGCTCATTTTGTTTCAGCATATGCCCTTGCCCAACGCGGCTCGCTTGAATACTGCAAAAAAATACTTGTGAGTCGCACGAGCCGAGTCGAGCTAGTGTTGGCCGCTTGCGTCATTCGTTGTGTACAAGCCATGGCCAAGATTCAGCTCTTTACTCTTTAAATTGTTGGTTTCTAGATTTGTTGCTTGCTTAATCGGCCATATTCTGCAAACTCTCTTTCAACACTTGTTGCAATGGAAGAAATCGGCGTTCGCCCAGTCGAGATTGCGCCTGGCATCAAGGACCTGGGCGTGTCGCTAGTCCGCCCTGAGCTGCTCAGCAACCTAGACGAAACGGACCTCTATCTACGCCAAAAGCGCCTCGAGCGTCACTTGGAAATGCTCGATTTGCAGGAAGAGTATATAAAGGACGAGCAGCGCAATTTGCAGAGCGAACTGCTGCGCGCGCAGGAAGAGGTGAAGCGCATCTGTGCCGTGCCGCTGGTTTTGGGCCAATTCATGGAGCCCATTGATCGCGATACTTGTATTCTGTCGTCAACTGCCGGCTCGAACTCGCTGGCTCGCATTCTCTCAACCATCGACCGCGAGCTGCTTAAACCCAACACGTCAGTTGCTCTGCACCGGCACTCTAACGCGGTTGTCGAGGTGCTGCCGCCGGAAGCTGACTCGAGCATTGCTCTACTGGGCTCAGACGAGCGGCCTGACGTTGGCTATTCAGATATTGGTGGTCTGGACATGCAAAAGCAAGAGATTCGCGAGGCGGTAGAGCTGCCACTTACACACTTTGACTTGTACCGCCAAATCGGCATTGATCCGCCGCGCGGTGTGCTGCTGTATGGCCCGCCGGGTACTGGAAAGACCATGCTGGTCAAAGCGGTGGCTCACCATACTACTGCGGCGTTTATTCGCGTAAATGGCTCAGAGTTTGTGCAAAAGTACTTGGGCGAAGGACCGCGCATGGTGCGGGATGTATTTCGTCTGGCCCGCGAGAACTCGCCGTCAATTATCTTTATTGACGAAATTGACGCCATTGCTACCAAGCGGTTTGACGCACAGACCGGTGCCGATCGGGAGGTGCAGCGCATTCTGCTGGAGCTACTCAACCAAATGGACGGCTTTGACCAGACGTCTAACGTCAAGGTGATTATGGCAACCAATCGGGTGGATACGCTGGATCCTGCTCTACTCCGTCCGGGCCGCCTGGACCGCAAAATCGAGTTCCCGACTCCTGATCGCCGTCAGAAGCGTCTGATTTTCCAGACCATCACTGCGAAGATGAACCTGTCGGAAGAGGTTGACTTGGAAGACTTTGTTTCGCGGCCAGACAACCTCAGCGGCGCTGAAATTGCTGCCATTTGCCAGGAGGCTGGCATGCAGGCAGTGCGCAAGAACCGCTATGTTATCCTGCCCAGCGACATTGAAACTGGGTACAAAGCCAACATTAGCAAGCGCAATACGGACCTCGAGTTCTATCATTAGAACATACTATGTGTACGTGTGTCTAATAAACATTTATAAGAATATATTTGGACAAGCAACACAAAAAGCCTAGCAGGCGCAGTCCGAGACGGCTTGTGAGTTTTGAGTATTTGCGTTCAATGTCACATCTATCATGGCGGTGTTGTTTCCTTCATTTGCGCCAGCTTCGTTGCTGGGCAGCGCTAGAGCAATCTTCTTAAACAGGGCCTTGACGTTGTGGCCAGCCTTTGCGCTGGTCTCCATAAACATGACATTGAGGTCGCGGGCCTTCTTCTCCCCTTCCTCTGTCGACACCTGTCTTGCATCGCCCAAATCGGTCTTGTTTCCAATAAGCACTATCATCACGTCATTGCCACGCTCAGCGTGAACAATATCAATCCACTTTGACGTCTGAGCAAAGCCCTCGCGGTTCGTAATGTCGTAGACTACCAGCGCCACGCATGAATCGCGGATATAGCTGGGCACAAGGCTGCGGAAGCGCTCCTGGCCCGCAGTATCCCACAGCTGCAGCCGCACTGTGCGGTCTTCCAGGTACATGGTTTTAGACAAAAAGTCGATGCCAATGGTTGCCTGGTATGTTGTGTCAAATGTGTCGTACATGAAGCGGGTAATGACCGATGTCTTGCCAGCTATATCCCCCAAACACAGTAGGCAGCATTAGCATTCACGTAAATTCCACAGCATGCTTCAAGCATCTAGAAACACTTACCGCCCTGTTCGCCAAGGAACACCAGCTTGTGCTTTCTCGAGAGATTGCCGTCCTGTGCAACCATTTCTGTTCAATTGAATGGGTTCAGATTATGCAGACAAGAAGTGCCAAGCCTCTGCCTCATTGCCAGCTGGTTAAAGTCGTCGCAAGCGCTGATCAAATCGCAAAGGCGATCAGGCGGTAAAAAGAGTTGGTCTGATCTTTTTTTCAAACAATCTTTTTTCTTTGCATTTATATCAATTCGTATAGAAAGATGGGTCGTGGCAAAAAGAAGAGCTTTGGATCAAAGGGTAGAGGCGGATCGCACGTTAATGTAAGTACAGCGCAGAGCATGCCTATACAACAAAATACTGACGCGTAGAGCCGATCGCTGGAGCTAACACCGACATATCACGATAATTTGGTTATTGTAGGGCGAAAGAAAGCGGTACAAGAAGTTTGAGGAGCTTGCACGCGACAACAAGAGCTTCCGCAAGTACTACACGACGCAGCAGATTGTCAGCGAGGATGAGTTCCCAGAGCTGATGGAGACGATGCGCACAGTGCTGCCAACAAACTTCCGCATAACGGGATCGCGGCAGCAGGCGACTGATATTCGTGAGCAGATCATGACAGAGTTTGTGCCGTACATTCGAAAAGTGCGGATTGATGGCGCTGAGATCGAGGCGCCGCACCCGCTGCCGTGGTACCCTAACGAGTTTGGGTGGCAGTTTAGCATTCCGCGGATTGCGCTGAAAAAGTCAACAGAGCTGGCCAACTTCCATTCGTTCCTGGTGACAGAGACGGAGATCGGCAACATCAGCCGGCAGGAGGCAGTCAGCATGGTGCCGCCGCTGCTGCTGGACGTGCGCTCGGACCACATTGTTCTAGACATGTGTGCAGCGCCAGGGTCCAAAACAGCGCAGCTGGTCGAGGCCCTGCATGTCGATGTCGCAGCCGACCAGACGCCTTCCGGACTGGTGGTGGCTAACGACGCAGACTACAAGCGCGCGTGCATGCTGGTCCACCAAATTAACCGACTGGGTAGCCCCAATGTTGTGGTTACGAACCACAGCGGCGAGCGGTTTCCTACTATCAGGAACGATGCGCACGAAGCTGTGCAGTTTGACCGTATTCTGTGCGATGTGCCATGCAGCGGCGACGGCACCACACGCAAGAACGTCCGTGTGTGGGAGAAGTGGAGTGCCGACGATGCGCACGCGCTCAACCCGCTGCAGATCAAGATTCTGCAGCGTGCAGCGTATCTACTCAAGACCGGTGGGCGCATAGTATACTCTACATGCTCGCTGAACCCTGTTGAAAATGAGGCAGTTGTAGCGCACGTGCTGAACCACTTTGAAGGAGCACTTCGCTTGGTTGACGTCAGCGGCGAGCTGCCAGCGCTTAAGCGGCGCCCAGGCATGAAGACGTGGAAGTTTATGGCGCGCGACGGCAGCTTCCACGACTCTCCCGAGACTGTGGAAGCCAGCACGGCCACTCGTGGTACGCGCAGACATCTGGAAGAGTTCTTGCCGCTATCGCCTGAGCGCATGGATGAGCTGCATATGGAGCGCTGCATGCGTATCTACCCGCACCTGCAGAACACTGGCGGGTTCTTTGTTGCTGTCATTGAAAAGGTTGCGCCAATCAGCGTCGATGAGAAGAAGAAGGCCTCTGAGGCTGCTGAGCGCATTAGCAAGCGCATAGACGCCAGGGCTGCAGCCAGAAACGAAAATGACAAAGTAGCCAAGGATGACCAGTGTGTCGAAACTGACCAGCCCGTGTGCAAGCGCCAAAAGGTCGAGAGTGGCGGTGACGAAGAGATGGCAGTCGAAGGCATCGCAGATGAGGCCATTGCAAATGAGGCCATTGCTGACAAAGACATTGCAGATGAGACCATTGCTGGCAAAGACCTCGCAGATGAGGACACCGCAGATGAGGACGCCGCAGACATCGACATCGCAGATGAGGACAGTGCAGATGAAGACGCAGCAGATGGGACTCCAAATGCCCATGGGAAGCGCGCCCCGTATCTTCCCGACAATCCCCGCGAGGACCCTGCTTTGCGCGAGAATCCGTTTGTATTTATGGATCCTAGCAGCAGCGATCTGAAGGCTGTGCTGGATTACTACGGTATCAAGGACTCAATGCTGGGCCGCGGCTTCCTCAGTCGCATGGAGAACGGGATGTTCCGCACCGTTTACTATGTGGCCGATTCAGTGCGTCAGATTATGGACTATGCCGGCTCGCGCCTGCGTGTGGTCAACACTGGTATAAAGGTGTTTGGGCGCAGCTCAGTCAAGGAGGCTGGATGTGCGTACCGCCTTGTGTGTGAGGGAGTTCCGCAGCTGCTGCCGCACCTGGGCGACAAGTACGTCATTGAAGTGCCGTTTGCGGACTTGAGGACCCTGATTGAGCATGTCAACCCGCTGCTCAGTCTGATGTCCGAAGAGACTCAGCGTCGTGTGAGCAAAGTGGCGCCGTCGTGTAGCGTCATTATGTGCTACGATCCGGCCAAACATGCAGGCGACGAGGAGAAGCCGTTTACGCGACTAACAGCGCTGCTGAGCATTCCATGCTGGCGCGGCGGGGCGTCGCTCAGCGCCCACATCAACAAAAGCCAGCTCCGCTCGCTGAACCATCGCGTGCTGGGCCGCGTCGCCGATAAGAACAGCACGTTTAAGCTCGACAACAACGCGCGCGACTCGGACTCCGTTGCGATGTCTGCCGACTCGCCGGCTGTGTGTGCTGACGACGCTTGATCGCTTTTGGCATGTGATTGATTCCGTGCGAATATTTGCCACTCTTTCTCTTATCATTTTTTCCTATTATTTGCGCTCGCTGATTTACTCTAGTTTCAAATACAAAATGTCCAGCCTGCGAATTCTGGTCGGTGTCAAGCGGGTGGTCGATTCGGCGGTGAAGGTGCGGGTCAACAGCGCCCAGTCTGGCGTCGAGACCGCTAATGTAAAGCACAGCATGAATCCCTTTGACGAGATAGCCATTGAGGAAGCACTGCGTCTGCGCGAGAAACACGGCAAGGACACGGTCAAGGAGATTGTTGCGCTGTCGTGCGGTCCGGCCAAGTCGCAGGAGACTCTGCGCACAGCACTGGCTATGGGTGCCGACCGCGCCATCCACGTGAAAACAGACGAGGTGCTTGAGCCGCTTACAGTGGCCAAGCTATTTAGCAAGGTCATAGGCACCGAAAAGCCCGATCTTGTTATCCTGGGCAAGCAGGCAATCGACGACGACTGCAACCAGACTGGCCAGATGCTGGCTGGTCTGCTCAACTGGCCACAGGCGACATTTGCCTCCAAGGTTGATATTAACGGCAGCACGCTGGAGGTCATACGGGAGGTTGACGGCGGACTGGAGACTGTGTCGTCGGCGCTACCGGCTATTGTCACCACTGATCTGCGTCTGAACGAGCCTCGGTACGCATCGCTGCCCAACATTATGAAGGCAAAGAAGAAGCCGCTCCAGGTACTTTCGCCGGCCGAGCTGGAGGTTGAGATAAAGTGCCGCTTGGAGACACTCAAGGTTACAGAGCCGCCAAAGCGCCAGGGTGGCAAGATTGTTGCCAGCGTCGATGAGCTGCTGGATAAGCTGCGCAACGAGGCCAAGGTTCTGTAAGATTGGTTGTTCCCCAATAAACCTATATTTTATCCACTGGCTGAAATCCATAACTATTATTGCCGCAGTGGACCAACTATGGCCGCGGAGCAAAAAAGAGCTTTAGTTCAATATAAAGTTTTGTTATCAGAGCCCAGTATCCAGTTATACGCTATCACGCCACACCATGCACCCAGCACTTGCGGACCACCTCAACCCAGGCTGCGTCGACCTTGTTGAGAAACTCAACACATGCCATGTCGAGCACAACTGGGCCAAGTTTTTTGGAAAGTGCAATGCGCTGAGCGAGGCCCTCAACAAGTGTCTAGGGCAGGAATTTGAAGTACGACGCAAGAAACAGCTGATCGAGGCACGGGCACGGCGTGCACGCATTGAGGGCGTGTGGAAGAGAATGAAGGAGGACGACCAGGAGCAGGCAGAGTATGAGCGCCAGCTAAATGAGCGCCGGCAGGAGCACCAGGAATAATTGGCTTTTCAGGGCAGCAGAGTTTGAGCTATTGAAGTAATAAAGTACATGATTATTGTGGAGAGTGAGCATCAGCAGTGGCGTCAGGGTGCAGGGAGCGCAGGTGGCTCTGGCGCGTGGCAGGCGTGGAGAAGGACTTTTTGCACTGCTCAATAGGGCACGGCAGTGGGCGACGGCCGCTGTGCATGCGCTGATGGCGCGAGACCTGGTCTGGGCGTGAAAAGGTCTTTCCGCACTCAGACTGCGGACACTTGAATGGGCGCTCGCCGGTGTGGATGCGCATGTGTTTGGTCAGATTCGACGACTCGGCAAAGCGGCGGTCGCAGCCGCCAAAGCGGCATTCGTATGGGCGCTCGCCTGTATGAGTGCGGCGGTGGATGGTCAGCGCCGACGACACTGCAAACTCCTTTCCGCAGCCGTCCTGCACACACTTGAATGGCTTCTCGCCTGTGTGCACACGCAGGTGCTGCTGCATGATGTGTGCCTCGCTGAAGCGCTTAGCGCACACCTGGCATGCAAACGGCTTGACGCCTGTGTGTGTCTGGATGTGCCGCAGTGCGCGCTGTCGCTGCGTAAACGGCCGCCCGCCGCGCTCGCAGCCCTGCCACTCGCAAATGTAGCTGCTACGCCCCGACCCAATGTGTGCGCCTGACAGGTGCTCTGTCAGGCCGGTAATGGTTTCGTGGTCCTGTAGGCACCCAGTCCAGCCACAGCGGTGCAGCACATGAGCTGCATCCAGATGGTCCCGACACACATGGTCGATTAGCTCCTCTGTGTCCTGTGCACGTGTTCCGCACGACGCCCATCGGCACAGAAAGTCTGCTGTAGCTCGCAGACCCTGCGCCGCATATCCGCCGCCTACGGGCTGGTAGCCCGCCGTGCGGTTCGTCGCTACGTGCAGCTTGTACAGGTGCCGCACCAGCTCGTCTATCGAGTTAAATATCTGCGTGCACGTTGACCACAGGCACCGCTGTGCGGCGTCACCCATACCCACGCCTCGACTCGTCTCAGACACCCTGGGGGATGCGCGCTGCACGCCATCGCCCGTATCTGCGCTCAGGCTAGCTCTTGTTGCGGCTCTAGAGGTGCTTTGCTGCGCCTGCAATTCACTTGAAGCTCTTGTATATAGTGCAGCTGCTTGCTTTTCGGAATATCCGGCCGTGGGTGATGCTGTGCGGATTCCAGGCAGTGCAGACTCCCACGGCAGGTCTGCTCCCGGTCCAGCCGTCTCGGTGATTCCCAGTGCACTCAGCGATGGGAGCTTCAGCGGACGCTCGCAGTCTGCGCTGTCGCAGCCCTGAGCGCCTTGGCCCTGTGTGTGCCCATGCAGCGGTGGAAGCGTAGAGCCGTCAGGAGTACTGCGACTATGCGGTCGCCCGCCGATTTCATCAATCATATTACAGCCCAGCTTGTCTTTGGCCAAGAACACCTGTTGCTTGGAACCGTTGACCCAGCTTCAGGGGAGAAGTTCGTCCAGATGCTAAAATGGACCTATTGTATGCACGGGTATTGATATGTGGTTCGCCTCTGCGGTCGCTGGCGGCATAGTACGGGCGAGTAAAAAGCCAAGCCCAACCTTCAACTGTCTTTGTGCCAACTGTCTTCTAGGGTGCGTGTGCGGCCTTTGAAGCAAAGCAAATTGAGCGAGCAAAAAAGAGACAAATGCAATTAAAAAGTTTTTGACGCAAAGAGGAAAGCGCTCTTTTGCGCAGACCAGAATTGTTGCTCCCCAAATAGCCCCTCACGTGGGCGAGCAGCCAATGGCTCATTTGCGCATATAAAGAGCCATCGCTGCATGTTTTCTCAGTTTCTTTTACTAGTTCTGATTCCTCTCTGATTTACATGTCTGGCCTCGAAACGGCACATTCCGCACAACTATACTTCATACAACCATACTCCACACAAAAGACTGCTTGCATTAAACAGCTATGAATATCTTTCGGCTTGCAGGCGACCTCCTCCACTTGGGGTCAATCTTCATTCTCATCGCCAGATTGCAGCAGACAAAGTCGTGCGCGGGAATCTCGCTAAAGACACAGTGTCTGTACCTACTCGTGTTTATTACACGCTACCTGGACATGTTCCTGGGCTTTGTGTCAGTATACAACACGCTGATGAAGGCGTTCTTCTTGGCATCGGCTGGGTACATTGTATATCTGATGCGCGCTCCGCTGAAGGCGTCTTACGATAAGGCACTAGATTCGTTCCGTGTCGAGTTTCTGATCGCCGGCGCTGCTGTGTTTGCCCTAGTGTTCCCGCACAAGTACACCGTACTGGAGATCCTGTGGTCGTTCTCGATCTATCTCGAGGCTGTTGCAATCATGCCACAGCTGTTCCAGATGACGCGCACCGGCGAAGCCGACAACATCACCAGCCACTACGTCTTTGCGCTTGGCGGATATCGTGCTCTGTACATTGTCAACTGGGTCTACCGTTTCTATTCCGAGGACGACTACGCCGACTATATTGCCTGGGTGGCCGGCGTCGTACAGACCGCCTTGTTTGGTGACTTCTTTTATATCTACTTTACGCGTGTGCTCAAGGGCAAGACCTTCAAGCTGCCCGTCTAACTGCATTTCACTTTCTTTCAGTTTAATGATTTCATTGTCCATAACCAACCATCTACACGCTACCGTCTCGGTACCGTCTATTAAAGTCTTTGCTAGGTGTGGTGTCTTTCTTGTATTGCTCATATCGCTTAATGGCTGCGTCTCCCGCACTCGTCGCCGGCGGCCCGCCATCTACTGTGCCGACTCCCAGCTGTCGACCCAGCTGTCTTGGGGGAGCCTGGTGTGCGGCCTCTGTCCGAGATGTGGCGTTAACAGAGTTGTTCAGGGCGTGTCCCTTTCCCGAAAAGCTGTCGTCTGGCTTGCTGATGCACGACCCCATGCTAAAGGCGAAAGTGTGGAGAAAAAGAATGCTGGTTCTATTTGCTAAAATGATGAAAAGTGCAAGGAAGAGAAAAAGGAAAATAAATGCAGTGAATACCTCCGTCTAATTTGCTGCCAAAAAGTTCCGCGAGGAGCACTGATCAAGCAGGCGCGCCACCTGCCTCGTTCCGTGCTGCTTGTGGTACTGTGACATGTTTTATTCTAGCGTTATATACAGTGCATGTCTGAGGCTGCGGCACTTGTACTCGCTGCCGCTTTAGCACTCGCTGCCGCTTTAGCACTCGCTGCCGCTTTTGCACAGCGGGCACGTACACTCGCGGTCGCTGTTTGAAAAGGTCCAGGTGGTTGTGGTGGTCAGCATTTTGTGGATCGCAAATAGTGCTTGTACGAGGTCGGCAAAGAGGATGTGTGGATTCAAGAAGGATTTGGCAAGGGTCGTGGCTCTTGCTTAAATACTGTCGCTCTTGTCGCCACCCCAGCTGCCGCCCCACCGGCTAAGCCTTCGGCAGACAAAAAGCAAGCACAGTACATAAACAGACTGTCATTTGCGCCCAAAAAGGAAAAATTAGATTCCAGTATGCCGTAACTGAGTTCAATTGGGTAAATAGTGCATGGTCAATTACTCTCAGCCTGTCTACGCCTTTATTTGACCATTTGCGGTCATCGAGTGTCCCGTCAGCCACAAGCAATAAAAAATATTTTCAATAAAAATTGAGAAAAAATAAACGCTCCCGGCTAGGCTTGAACTAGCAACCTCCTGATTAACAGTCAGACGCGCTAACCAATTGCGCCACGGAAGCATATTTTTAAGCTAACTACTTTAGCTTTTACTTTAGAAATTATATTGGTTACACAATGTACCGTATTAGATTTTAACAAACCAAACATTTGCATATTTTTAACGTTATTAGTTTAGAAAGATAAAGTGCATTAAACAGAAACAATAAACTAAATAAAAAAGACTCCTTGCCAGAATCGAACTGGCTCGACCTCGTTAGTCAGACTAACGAGGCGTGATCCCAAACGCTCACAGAGAAGCCTAAAAAGACATGTTATTTGACCGAGCTTGCACCATGCAAAGAGATGGACACATGTCGGCTTAGTGGATATAGCGGTTGGGAGATTAATAGAATGTGGGCTGCACCATCCTTACAGCCTTAAACCACCACCAATAGACATTTCCTTGCGCGCGTAGCTTGGCACTGGATAAAAACCAGGTCTAGCTGGTTCGTCGATGAGGTCGCCAAACACTAGCTCCTGGTCGCTGGTGTTGTCCAGCTCATCGAGGTTGCTGATACAGCGGCACGTAAAGAAAACAATGCGCTTGAGGTTCCGGTTGAGGAAAAAGTAGTTGAACGACCACACTGGGCCTTCCGCTTCGTAAGGATCTGATTCAGGATCGGGCATGTACGAATAGACATCGCACTCGTCAATATTGATAACGTCGTCAATGCTGTCCCACATCCGGCTAGTTTTGAGTGTTGCCGGGCAGCCAACGTTCAGCAACGTGGTGCTAATAGACTTTAGACAATAATCAGGGCTAGGCTCCTTTGTGAACTGATCGGCGTTCAACGAACTATAGAGCAGAGAAATAGCATTGAGCAAGGCAGCGACAAAAATGGCAAAAAGCAGGACCCGATTTGGAAGCGGATAAAAAGCGACATGGGCGATCATGCCCAGCCAAAAGACACGTTCAATTCTGGATCCAGGGTCTGCGTATTCGCATTACCCCAACACACCCCAGGTATTATTCCCAAACAGAGGCTGGGCTGCGCAAAGAGATGCATTTACATACCTAAAGTCATAGTCTGGGAAGCTCGCGTTCAGCGTAGCGATAAGATAAAAAAGCATCTTCCGCGAGGCCGGCTGAGTGAGAGGCCCAAATGGCGAGGCGATGTTGGTGAGCGAGCTCTGCTCGGGCGTCAAAGCCTTAGCCTCCTCTAGCTCTCCTTGATACTTGTTCTCAAGATAGCGATAGAGCTTCTTGTCAGTCCCTGCTGCTTTGCCTACATGAAATAAACAGAAACGCGTCTTGTGAGTCGGAGGATAATAGCTAAAAGGTAACAAAACATGCACATAAACAATATGCATTTTGGCTCCATGCAAGCACAGACAAAGCCTAGACACCAGACAAAAAGTGGCTAGGCAGCCACACTAGCATTAAGAAAAGACAGGAGCGGGTCTCGGCAGCGCTGAGCCATGGTGTCATAGCGCCAAAAATAGAACTCGTAGCTGAGCTGAGAGCGCAGCTCAAAGCTGCGTGCTCCAAGAACCACAGCCTTGCATTATCTGGCGGATGGCATAACAAAGGATAAACTTACACGAGTAGGCCTCTATTCTCCCAAGTACATGGCGGTCGCCGCTTGTTGTTGGGAAAGACAGACGCGTATTCAGTGTCCTAAACGACTCAATGTCGAGATACTTCATGGCCAGAATATCAAAGGTAGCGGCTAAATGCAAGGGGAGGTAACGCGCTGCAAAAGTGGGCGTAGATATAAAGTGGTGATAATTATTGAAAAATTCAAAGAAGAGTTAAAGCGGGGTGGTGTGAATGGGCAGCGCCGTGCTCATCTTTCTACCACTCGCCAGCCGAAAGCGTGACTTTATAGGTATTAGAGCACAAACGGGGGCCAATCAAATTGGCATCCACCAGGTCAGATGACCCGGCAAAGGAGCTTTATATTGCCAACCATGCATATGGTGAAAACAGCGTAAAAGGCCTTTACAGCTTTTACCGCCTGTGATGTTTGCCATCGTCCCAGTCGCGGGCTTCAGCACCCCGGCCTCGCTTGGGTCCTCGCCGTCCGCCGTCGCCTTGGCCCTTGCGACCAGCTGGACCTGGCTTGCCACTGTCTTGTCTGTTCTGACGTCCGCCTGAGTTCCGGTTGAATAGCGTGTCTTCAGGCAAAGTGTGTCGGCCACCTTGTAAGCCTTACTGTGTCCCTGGATCGCTGGCGCTGTTTACCCAGTTCGGGCGATGTATGCCCCGCTCAGCATGTGAACGCTGGTCTGCCTGGGGCCTGCAATCGGATGGTCACCGTGTTTGGCTCTTCTACCGCCCTGGGTGGTCAGGTCGCGCTGCTTAGTATCATCTTGGCTCTGTCTGCCACCCTGAATGTTTTGGTCACGTTGCCTGGCGTTTCCTTGACCTTGTCTTCTGCCTGTGCCACGCCCACTGCGATCTCAGCGCTCAGACAGGGCTTCTGATGCCAACTGTGGTTGAATATTCTCTTCCTGCCTTTTCTTCTCCTGTTGCTTCGACAACTGAGCCCGCAGCTCTTTGTGCTTGCGGACAATCTCTTCGCTTGGCATTTTCGCCCCCGGCATTGACCCAGCTTCGGCAGGCGATTTGGTACGCAATTCAACTGCGGATGATGTGGCCAGGTATTGGTGTGGTGGCTCCAGCGTGCTGCTCCCAGGCAGCTCATCGCGAGAACGTTTGGGCGTATGTGCACCAGACCGCTCATCGCTATGATCGTTTTGTGCTGGCGAGTCATGACGCAGACGATCTTCACGGCTCACAGATTCGGGTTCGTTCTGATGGCCATGCTGACGACAGCTTCTGTTGCAGGCCACTGCGTATCTGAAAGCTTTGGCTGTTATTAATAAATTATGCTTACAGCTGGTTGTTGACTTGCGACGTCCAATCGCCATTGTGAATGTGTTCCAGTGCGCTGGCATCAAGCAACTGCTCGGCCAGCGGCCCGCCTGTTTCCATTTCGCAGCACGATATCTCTTTTATAAAGTCTTGAAGTACAATAAGGATTCAAAAAAAGGTCGCTGCAGCAAATCAAATATGAATTGAGAACCGAAAAATGACCACTGAAAAGCAAGCCTTGATCTAGTAAACCACGCGCACTCACAATCAGATGTCTCTATTGATCCATGTTTGTGTCTTAAAAACGCAAGCCCAAGCAGAATAGCTGCTACCAGAAAGACCAGCGCAACCAGCAGCCAGAGAGCACCGCAGAATCGCGAGCTGCAGTGTGTCTTTTGCGCAAACTTGGTTGCGTCGCTTTCGTTGACCTTGCGCTTGACCGTGTCGTCGACAATGTCCCACAGACTGTAGTGTTAGTCCGCCTTCGTCGGGATCAATTGTTATAGACTTGATCTTGGCACCCGTGCACAGACCAGCTGCTGCGTGGCAGAATTCGTGCAAGGCAACGGTAACTAGTTTGAATGGCAGCAGCACAATATTGACATACGGAATGTTCCACAGGATAAGGATGCCGAGCACATAAGCGCAGATGACAATTAGTATCGTTCGCTGCTGTTTTGTTGGTGTCAGCGCATGCTCGACTTGTTCGCGGCTAACTTGCCGCGTTGTTAGTGCCAACGCAGCATGCTCAACAACAAAACGACCGACAAGGCTTGGAGTTGGTGACATTACAAAGTTGAAATGCAAAAATAGATGGGTAAAGCTGAGGAATAAAGAGGGAAAGTAGTGCACATGCGTCAGAGGTCCAACCCAGACCACACAATAGCAACACGCTAGTCTTGGCTAAATGTGATCAACTATAGGAGTGTTTTGATTGGTCATGGACTAATTTAATAACCACTATCCATCTTGTTCACATGGTCACCACTACAAGGAACTCGCGCTCCTTCCTCTTCTCAGTGCCTCTATTTTACTATCTTATCTCCCGAGACTAGCAGCTTTCAAATGATCTTGTCGCTGACATGGCAGGCCCGACGACCAGTAGCAAATGCAGTCTCTGCTCTCTGGCGCCGACGTGATGTACTTAGGGCATATTCGGCACATACTCCTGATGACAAAGGGCCTGATGTTAATGTGCTGATGCGAACCCTGCCGCCAAAGCCTGAGCCTCCAGGAAGAGATGATTGCTGCACGTCTGGGTGTGAATACTGTGTGTGGGACCTGTACGACGAGGACATGCACGAGTACCAAAAGCACGCAACTGCAATCCGAGAGGCCCTTGAAGCAAAAGGAATGCCAGTTCCTCAGCATCTACGGCCTGAAAGCCTGCGGGACTCTGTGGACCCGTCTATGCGCGCGTTTCTCGATATGGAGCGCGAAATGGCTCAGCGGATCAAAGACCAAGAAGACAGCTAGCAGCCAATGAGATGCGAGGAACTGGCTCTGGCTGAAAATTGGTATAGTGTGCTGCGAGACGTGATTCGCGTTTTTTCTCTTTTGTACCCAATTTTTTGTTGTATTATTTACCTCTTGTTCAAAGGCTGCACCCATTTCTCACTTTGTTGCAAAAGTTAACAGCGCATACATTACCCAGGACAGCGTAAATCGGCCGTATAAAGCCAGAGAGCAACACAAATGACGACCACACACCCGCAGTTGGTCAATGATCTTTGCCCGCTGGTGCTTCTGGAGTCATTTCTTGACCAGGCCATCCGCTACTCCATCAACACGTTGGCGCTGCGCGCACGGCTGGGCAGGATGCAGCAGCGTCAATACATGGAATCTTTGGAAAGCGGGTTTGATGACAACTCTGAGTACGCGTGGAGCTTTACTGACTTTGAGCAAGCGCGCACTGAAATGGCCGAGCTGCAGTTGAAGATGCGTAACACGTTTAGCCTCGTTGACAAACTTTACGCACGGACAGCAGGCGGCGAAATGATGCCAAAACTGCTTATTCGATCGATGCTCTTTGAGTTTCTGCGCACATGTTTCTCTGACATTCTGCCGGGATCAGAATCTGCAAGGGCAGCACCGACACGGCGGCGGCATGTTTCGGCTGATGCGCTGCAAAATGCCACCCGCGACACAGCGTGTTCACAGTACGAGATAGCGCGCAAGGATATTGAGCAGCATCGCTTATGGGCACTTGTACGTCCAGCTCGGCCACCTAGCGTGGTTTTGCAGCAGTTTCTTATGTTGTCAGCGCAGGTTGGAGAGCTGCAGCGCAAGTCTCTTGAAATGGCGACCCCGCTGCGCGTCGGTGTAGGATGGTACAAGTTGCTGACACAGCTGCTAGCGCACCTGGCCTTATCAGCACGCGAATTTGGCGAATATTCAAACGAACAAGCGCTGCAGGCCATAGATCTTGTCAGCCCATCCACCGACGACCGCAAGATTCTTTATCCTATGCTCTGGAGTCGAGCGGAACAGGAGTTTATTTCAGGGTTCGACGATTCATGGAAGAATGTGCGCGAGCTGGTCGAGGCTCTGGATGGTCCCGAATCAGCGTCAGCTATCGAGTCGCTGTACGCAATTTCGTCGTCGCACGGCTTCTGCGAACTTCTGTTTCGGTATATGGAGACAGCTTTGCATCATATGCAGCCGCCGATACTTGACCTCTACTACAACATCAGCCAAACATGCCAGGTACCACCAGGCTTTTTTGAGACACCCGATCAAAATGCAACTTTGCCAGAGCATTCGCAGCTTGTGGGTCAGAACAGTATGATTGGCGACAGCGAAGACGCCAGCTTATTGATGCTTGACCCTTTCTCTCCTCAAGCTTCTTCATCAGCCTCGCGCTTGATGGCTTTGTCTTCTGCTGGGGTTGATAACAATGAGAACGGCCAGTCACCCTCCGAGCGAGTTGCACAGGCGCATGCGTATCATGTCATGGCAATGTCAGCCAAGCGTGCAACACTAAAGCCTGGGAGCAACACTGTCACTGATAGCCCAACTGAGAACGTACTCTCTCAGCAAAGCCGCCTTGGTGAGCGCAACCACAGCACACCCATTCGATCGCGAGCGTTGCTGCTTGCATGCGATGGGGACGACTCGGGAATGAGTGACGTTGAAATGTCGCCGTCACAGCATGCTGCCATTAAGCGACAAAAGAGCAGCGACTTTGCTTTGATTGGCGATGCGAACACCACACCACCTAGGCGCAAGAGCGGTGTAGATGTGTCGGCGCTGGACGACGACAGCATGGATGTTGAAAACACAGTTGTCGTAGAGTCGCCAAGTGCGCTGTTGTCAGCCAAACATGACCGGCGCGTGAGAGATGGTGTGCAACGTACGCACACACCTCCTACACTGCATTTGACGCCTGAAATTGAGTCTGCAGATACAGGCCCTGATGCAGCTAATCGGCAGCTTTCCAGAAACAACCCATCTGCGATGACTACACCAAAGTCGCAACGTGTGGCAGCAAGGTATGTGTCGACTTGGGAACAAGGCGATGTTGAAGGCGGTGGCCGACAACACCGCCGCCGCCACGATGTTGATGATCTAGGCACTCCCAACACCCTGCGCGTAAACAAAATGCAGCCTCCGCCCCAGACACTACTGTCTCCCAAAAATATTGCTGCTGCCCAACGACGGAATACACAGCTGAACGCACTAGCTGCCAAGACTACCGGTGGCAGTACAAATGGAGATAATGGTGGCTATCCAGTACATACGCCTGAACGAACAAAGGTAGCAGCTGTCAACTGCCAGTCAGCCCAAGTTACGCCCGAACACCAAGTTGGATTGACTGCTGACATTCGTGCGCGCTCGGCATCGCGGTATGTGATTCGCAAAGAACAGGGCGATGTCGAAGGCGGAGGACGCAAGCACCGCAAGCGGCAGCGTGGCCATGAAACTGTGTATCTGGATTTGTAACCTTGTTTAGAATTAAAATATTGCATTTTCCATTCTGTATGTTTCAGACAACAATATGATGCATCAGTGCCATCTGTGTTCTTGGACCAATCGCCAGGTAACTGTTAGCACCGCCTATATATGCTACATTTGACACAAGTCATGAGGGCCATTCAGCTATCCGATGAACACACATGACGTGTGGAGCTGGAAAATCCTCAAGCTGCAAAATTGCGTCATTCATTGGCAGTCCATCCATGTTTAGAAACATGCTTTCTGCTGCTGAAAGGTGCCACGGCAGCAAAGCCCCGCAAATGGCTGTATGCTAGCACTGTAATGGACTTCTCTATTAGTGTATGTCCTTTAAGGGTGAATAATATTACATTGAGAGAACTAGAAGGAGTCAATTGTGGAAGTCTAACAATTGCTCCTGATAAGAAAAAGAATAATGCTAATACAATCTTTACACTGAGAGACGTCATACAGTGTGTTGTCATCACTGTTATCACAAGCATCAGTGCAAACGGTGCGTTGAGACAACGGGTTCGAAACGTATATTTTAAAATTCACCAAAGAAGAGAAACATTCATGAGCCGCGCCGTTCCTTATATGCGGCTCATGCTTTGCATTTGATAAATGCTAATATGCTCATATGAGCCGATGGCTCGGCGGTAATAGAGCTAGTTAATGTGGTTGCCACGTGGGGCACCACACGGTGCAACCAGCGTCAGTGCGCATCGCTTCAGAGTGTACAGCGTCATCTTTGTTATCTCGTGCAGCATCGTCGCAGTCATACACTGAAACATCGTCATCATCATAGCGTGTGACATCGTAGCATTCAGCGTCGTCGCTGTCTTTGCAAACATCGTGGTTGTAGTGCGTAGCGTAATCGTCGTCATCGCGATTATAGTGCGCAGTGTATCCATCGTCATCGCTGTCTTTGCGTGCAGCGTAAGCGCCGTCATCGCATGCAGCAGAGTCACTGGTATCTTGTGCAGTGTACTCGCCGTCGTAGCGCACAGCGTAATCACTGTCATTATATTGTGAAGCGTACTCGCCGTCATATTGTGAATCAGAGTCACTGTTGTCGCGCGCAGCGTACTTGCCATCGTAGTGCGTAGCGTAATCGCCGTCATATTGTGTATCGTAATCACTGGTATCTAGTACAGCATACTCATCGTCGTAATTCGTGGAGTCAATATTGTTGTAATTTGTGGAATCGTAACTGTCAACGCGAGCTGTAAAATCGCCGTCGTCGCGTGTAGTGGTCACTAACTTGTAGTAACTGTGCGGGCCACCTGCCAAAAGCTCGCCATTCGAATTCGCATCCTCGGATTGGGTAAACAAATAGGTAGAAGGAGAGGGCGAGTTAGTCAGAGCTTGCAGAGTGGGAAAACGCGTTTGATCACAAAAGGGGAAAACAGTGGGCTCAAATGAGCCGAGCCGCGAGCTGAAGATATTGCCCTTGGCAATGTTTAGGTAAATATGCCGATTTTCGTCAGCGCCCAAGTAAACACAAGCTTGTGTCCTTCCTCCTAATTTCTGTCTCAATTCGGGGGAATGCTCACATATGCGAGGCACCCAAACACCTGAAGGCAAGTAGTGTTAACACGTCCGAGTGCACATGCCGCCGGCGCAGTCATGCCCAGCGACTTTTGTGGAATACTGTTGTAGATTTGCCCGGCATGTTCCAAAGCAAGGTGCCAGTAAGCGAGAGGTATGCCCGATTGCAGAAGGAATTTGTTTGCTCGCTCAATTAGCGTACAGTTCATTTGCTCTGCTATGCCAACTTGTTGAGGCGTGTAGCGGGCTGACGTCGTTTGCCGAATGTCCATCCGCGCACAATAATCGCTCATCCGTTTGTTGAAATACTCATTGACCATCGCGTTATGTGCCTACATTTAAGTACAGGCAATCTTTTGCTCAGCCAGCGCAACATATTGTTCGAATACTTGCGGGACATCGGACTTTGCCCGTAGTGGGCACACAACGGTGAGCTGGGAATACTCATCGGTAAAAGACACAAAATAGCGGAATCCAGACTTGGTGGTGGCATTACTCCGACATCGGAGTGAATTACAGCTAGCAGCTGGCGCGCATTGCCGGCCAGTTTTACCGGTAAACGGGTTGGCGATAGGCTTTGCAAGCGCGCATACATCACACGCTGCTGGCATGTTACCTGCAACTCGGATGCCGGCCTCAGTTATGCTCCATGCAAGTCAAATAGCACTTGCATGTTGTTACGCACTAAATTCGATACATAGAGCAGGTTGAGCTTCGATCTTGGCACATGCAGGACATTATCAACTTCGATTTGGCCATCCAGAATCGCAGTTCCTCGTCAGTGTACACCTATGTCGCCGCTGATCGTGTGTATCTTGCCGTTTCTGTGCGTAATGCTCGTGAACGCATGTACATCATTGCACACCGATACGCTTGCTCCCAAGTCAAGCAGCCAATATGGCTCATTGAGGCCAAACGGTTCTGCGAGTGAAGCGTGAGCTGCGAAAAAGGCTGCACCACCTACTTTTAGCTTCCATACTCCGCGATCCCCAGTGCTGTTGCTGTCACCAATCGGTGCGCACACCGTCGTCGTCGTCCAGTGGTTTTGAGCCATAGTAGTGGTCAATAAAAATAGGAATTCATCAATAAATAATGTTCTTTGTAGGTTTGTGTGGGGTATAGGAAATTTTGTCTAGTATGTCAATTCACGTCGAATTCCACAGCAAACAGAACAGTGTATCTCTGATACGTAGTACCCAGTCGACTGAGAGACAACAAACCGCAACATGGCTACCAGTAACCCACCAGCCAAGGATGGGGAGCGCCTGCTCAGGCTGAATAGTGCAATTAAAAAGCTAACACTAGCCCACGCCAAGCATAACGAATGGAAGAGTGTGCTCCCAGATATCCAAGAGAATGTGAAGGACCAGATCAACGCAGGAAATGCAGAGATGGATGCAGACATTGCAGCAGAATGCGAGAAGTATGCAATGCTCACTGCAGGGCCCAAGCCTTTATCTGTGAAACGGAGCAGGCAGGCATGGACCTGGAGGCAAAAAGCAAGCACCTGGAGGCAGAAGTACAAGCATGCATGGCTAAGGCATGCCTGGAGTACTAGGCAATCAGGAACAATGCAGCCCCAGTGCCAAAGGGAAAGGCAAAACCCATGATGGCAGACATAGTGGGTAGGCATAATGTTATATAATAAAATATTTGTTACTTCAAAATAAGTTGAGTTCCTACAAAAATACTACCAGACAACATGTCCTTATATGTGTTGCCAGAACACAGCTGACACTCAGAGACCCTAATCCAATATTCAATATAATAGATGTATGATACATGTGACATGTGGCTTAATTCACATGATCATACAACACACCTCT
Source organism: Coemansia sp. RSA 720 (assembly GCA_027577495.1). Classification (NCBI taxonomy): domain Eukaryota; kingdom Fungi; phylum Kickxellomycota; class Kickxellomycetes; order Kickxellales; family Kickxellaceae; genus Coemansia; species Coemansia sp. RSA 720. The sequence continues at coordinate 658 of JANBQV010000105.1, read as the reverse complement.
CCTAGCTTCAACCTTGGTCCTCTAAGGTTGCAAGATAACCTGCTAATGCTTCTGAAGCATAGCCTAGCGCATCTTGATGAATCCATTCAGAGGTATCCTTGGAGTAGCCTTTCCACTTTACCAAGTATTGTCTTCCTTGGCGTCAATTATCTCAGTGATTGACTATTTGTTCAATCTCGTATTCGTCTTGACCATCATGTTGTATAGGACCTGGTCGCTTCTGGTGACTACGCTTGAATTTTGTCGATTCTATGTACAGTCAGAGGTATTGGACAGATACAACTGGATGAATCTTGTATACTGGCGGTAGTTGTAGTCTGTACGCTTTATTACCTTGGCCCACAGTCTGAACAACTTTAAATGGTCCAATCCACTGATCTCCTAGGCTTTTCTTTCCTTCGGGCGACTGTAAATACTCGGGTGTAATTAGCTGCCAAGATATTAGAACTTGCTGACCTGGTTTAAATGTTGCTTCAGTTCGACCAATGTCATGGTATTCAGCCAATTTGTCCTGTGCTTCAGTCAGATTTTCACGTACAGCTTGGACAATGTTCTGCAGCTGTCTAGCGCACTCAGTAGCTGTGGTATTGCCTCCAGTCACTGCAACACCCAATGTGCTAGGTAAATCTGGCTCGAATCCATAGTTGACAAAGAATGG
>JANBQV010000104.1:0-48980 GCA_027577495.1 Coemansia sp. RSA 720 | reverse complement strand
ACCTAATCCAATATATGATGTCATATATGTATAATACATGTGATATGATACATATCTCACATGATTATACAACAATTTCACTATATGTATAGTTACATTTCATTAAACACAATATGAACGAAGACAAGCATGTTCATAATAGTCAGGATAATGTGTTGTAAGTTTGCATAATTAATACTCTGATAGGCAAGGTCACGTATTTTCTAATAATATATCAGTTAGTTTCAATTTTGACTATTGTTAAATTTGAGATACAATATACCATGCTTGGCACAACTTGTAGTAAGAAATGCATATGCTAAATATGCAGACTTAAGCTTCACATACAAGTACAAGCAGGTGCATTGATGCTGAGTTAAAGTTACAACATGCTCTATCCATTCCTTAAACTACAATGTAAAGTCTAATACTTCCTTGTAGCTATCATACTAGCTTGAGCAAGCAGCTTGCTGAGCACATTTTTTCTGTAAACATAATATAACTGTTTCAAGTCTCCACTTTTTATTGAGCCATTCCTGTATGACATGGCCAATTAGTGGTGTTCATTTTTAGTTACAAATATTTTTTATCTGCCAGCAGGTATATAAAATTAAGAGAATTCCCTTATTCTCCATTTTATAAGAATATTTCCTACTTCTAACCAAATAAAGACCACTGTGTTAAGTGGCACATTCAGAATTATTGACATGGGCTCAGAGCAGTTGTTTGGTAACATCAAATGTTTATAGTAAGAATTAGTCTACTAGATAAGCAAAAAGGTTTCTACTTTAGCTTGGACAATTCCTCATTTTGATATGTGCATAAATGACACCTTACACAGACACTTTGATATATCTCAAGTAGTTTTATTTATTTGGTATCCTTTTTAGTCAAGCAATGTAAACAAAAATATACACCCTTTAGTACTTTATCACATTTTTCTCTAATACATTTATATTTGTTAGCTGATGAAATTGTAATATACTAAGCAGGTTTAAGAATAGATTTAGTTTAAAAGTTGTTGGTATTCTAAAGCAAGCCCATGTGTTTGTCTTTTATAATAGTGTAAGAGAAATGGAGATATACCTTTCCTCCTTTAGATGCAGCATTTGTCTGTTATTATAAATTTGTCATTAAAAGCTTTTATTTGCCTTTTACTTGACTAATTAGTTGTTTGATGCACTTATTGGTCATCTAAATGTCACATCAGTCTGTCTCACAGCCTGTTTCCTCATCTATTATCTTTGTTGTATGGAAAGAGGTATCAGGCCATCAATTATAGTATATGGCTCTGGATATATTATTAGTCACATGTAGGGGTTGCACTACTTTATATAATAAAGATGAAACTTATGGATAGGGAGCTGGGCATCATAGATCAACTCTGGTATATGTTAAATCCAGGCCTCCATTTCCTCCTCAGTAGATAAAAATATATTATTAAATATGAACAACAAAATTATAAACTAATTTCTTGACCAGATTGATTATCTCATCTAATCAAGGAAATATTAATGTAGAGTAGGCCTACCAATTAATTTACCCAATTAAAAAAATTTATATAATTAATAAAAAAGTAATATAAAATTAATATAGCACTGTATTAATTCATGTAGAGCAGTCAGCTGAGCATTATGTGGATGATGTCAATTTTTTATTAGCTTAATTGTTGTATAATCATGTGAGATATGTATCATGGCACATGTTTTATACATACATGACACATCACATATTGGATTAGGTTTTCCCTGTGTCAGTACACAACTGACACCACATATAAGGACATGTTGTCCGGTAGTATTTTCATAGGAACAAAAACTTATTTTGAAGTAACAAATATTTTATTATACTACATTAATAGCTGGTCAATGACTCAGTATTATAAATTAACTGGCCAATGTCTATAAAAAATTCTCTACAATAATTATTCCTACTTTTTCACTTGCTAATAGTATAAAATGGGCTTACCAACTCATGCTGTATGTATAATGGATGATTGTACAACTTACGGAGTCCCTGGCACAGGTGGCTATTGCCAATCATGCTATAATTACTTGATAAGAGTTAGAGACTGCAATAGGTGAGCTTTAGTCTTTACAATCTTGAAATTGGAAAATATGTCTAGGGGAGCTAATAGATATCCAAACTACTTGGAAATTTGATAGTCCTTACTAAACAATCTTTACTATCCTTATAAAACAAGTATTTCTACATATAATATCGTGTTTGTTTATTCTTGGTTATTACTTTTCTGAATAAGTTGTTCTACATCTCGACCTTGACTTTCAAGTAGTTCTATTACTTTTTGAAGGCATGATTGAAACAGTAGTAAACGTTCTTGAAAGCTTGCTAGATCAGATGGGCAGATATTACCATTGTTATTAATATCTTCTAAGAGAGACATATACATGGCCTCATTGACTAAGCCCTCCAATTTCATGCCTGTTAATAAATCTTGTAAGAATTCCCAATCTAATTCAAGTTGCTCCATTATACTGAATGTAAAAGATGTATATTAAGAGCAGAAAAGTGTTAGAAAAGAAAAAGCAGCAACAGCTTGCATCTCTCAAAGGCCTCTTGTGTTAGAAAGCAATGAGACTTTAACCTGCCCAACTTATTATAATTAAATCACCATTAAAAGGAATGTATCTGGTCTTTTAAATCATGTGAACCTCTTGGGTGGTTGTGCTCTCCATTTTAATGATTTATTTTAGTTGTGTATTCAGGCATTTATCCAGTCGACTATAAACAATAATGTTAGCTGAAGCCAACTATTTGCTGCTTAATAATAGTAGATATATGCTCAAACCATAGAAACTAAACAAGCAAGCACTAGTGTTGGAAAATGTATAAATTTTCTAGAGAGTTGAAGAAAGCAAAAAATGCCCACCTCCCCCATGACACATTCTATTACTTTTGGAAACTTCCATACCCTTTGTGCTTTTTAAGAAGCATGAAAAATAGAATTTTCCACAAATGTTTTCAAAGAAATTTCCTTTTACAGCTTAATTTTTCTTTGAAATACAAGGGTCATGATGCTTGGTTGATGGTCAATTGCCTTCAAGTAAAACTGGCATGTTGAAATAGAGCCCAATTTTTCTTACATTTATTTTTTTCTCCACCTTTTTTTAGTTTTATTCATTTTGTTATTCGTGCTGGTCATGAAATCAAGCCTATCACTTTTAGTTTTGTTTGCTACACTGGTTAATATGGTGGTTCCAGTGTTGGGCCACACATATATGACGAATTTGTCTATTGATGGTGAAAAGCTTAGTGTGGGCAAATGCATTGTAAAGCCATGGAGCAATGAAAACTTTCCAGAGTTAGATGCCACCAAAGATACCATGCGCTGTCGCTCAGCCAGCACTGCACTTAATGAGGGAGAGTTTTGCACTGTTGCTGCAGGTTCAACCATGTCGGTTCATATGCACGAGTCTGGCCCCGATGATATAGCTATTTCTGATAGTCACCGTGGACCAGTGCTGGCATATATGGCACGAGCTGATTCTAATGGTGAGGGTGATGTGTGGTTTAAGATTTTTGAAGATGGGTTAGATAGCTCGTCTAAAGTGTGGGCAGTTGAGACATTTATTAAGAACAAAGGCAAGATTGACCTGGTTATTCCTGCAGACATTGCCCCAGGCGATTATCTAGTACGCTCAGAGATTATAGCATTGCATGAGGGCGACCGTGTGTATGGCGCAGATAAGGATGCTGGTGCCCAGTATTATCCCTCATGTGCTAGGATTACAGTAACAGGCACAGGCACAGCGATACCTCAAATGTATGCTATACCTGGAATTTATGACAAGAATGACCCAGGAATTGTCTATAACCTCTGGGATGACAAGCCTTATGTAATTCCAGGACCACCTGTGTATGTTGCAGGCAAAGCGCCTGCAGCAGCAGTCAATGATTCACCAGTGCAGTCACAGTCAATTTCTTCAGCGAAGCAGCAGCCAACTTCTTCAGCGCAACAACCAACCACTACACCAACTCCTGCTCTGCCAAAGTTAAGGCCGTGTGTAAGGAAGCGCTCCAATGGCCAAAGAAAGAGAAACTATGGCAATAAACCCAGTCGCGAAAACAAGGCACACCAGGAAATGTAAAAGGACTTTTCTAGTTTTTATTCTAATAATGTTGCATTTGCTACATTAAACTATGCAACAACCTGGTTGGCATATTGTTCTCTTAGCAGACGGGCTTCTACAATGTTTTCAACAAACATATAGTCGACGCCCAGCGAGAAAAAGTAAAAGAACTCGGCTTGCTTGTCTGTTGGGCAGAATGTGCCAAGTGATGTGTCTTGCTGGCACAGATACGCCATGGGCTGGTGCGAATCGTAAAATGTGTACGGGGATATAGACACATTGCGACGGTGAGCTTCTGCAGCAAATTCGTGCGGAGAAATAAATCCGCCCAGAGACTTTATTTCCTCGCTGTCCCAGGTGACATTAAACGAGCGTAACACATTATCTGCACCAGCAACAAAAAAGTCCTTCCATGGCGAGATAATGGCAGCAAACTTTGATAGCTTGTCCAGACCGCCAGGCGTAAACACCCAGGGCAGAGTCTCAACAAGAGCGACAATGGGCACATTGCGCGTGTGTGCAGACAAATACTCGGCAGTATCCAAGTCAAAGCTCTGCCACGCAGATGGGCCAAGCTCCACGCCCACAGGCAGCGCGCGCAGAGGCTGCAGCTTTAAATCGGCATGTGCGCTGCGGTTCACCTCAACAGACACTTCGGCCCACTCGTAATGGCTCAGCGTCAGGATTGCTCGGTCCTCAAAGTACCGCGGGTAGCTGCGCCCGTCGTTGTAAAACTTTGGCGACTTTAGCTCCGGGATGACGCCAAACGGGCGGCCTATATCCACAGTCAAGTTGCGTACAATCTGCAAATACTCCTCAAACGTCAGCACCGAGAACACGTCATTAAAGTGCTGCGGACGCCATGCAAACTTTGGATCCTGCCGAATGCGCAGTTGCTTGACCTGAGCGAGCGTCATATCTTTGATAAACCACTCGTTTGTCACAGAAATGGAGCGACCGTTGTCCAGCCATGTTTTGTTGGTGCGCAGATGCGATAACGACGGAATGTCGGCGACATTGGTGTTGTCGCCCAGCCACTCGTTGTGGTTTACTACCAAGTGTCCATCGTGAGTGAGCGCCAGGTCAGGCTCAATGTAGTCGGCGCCTTCGAGCGCAGCCTGCCAGTACGATGCGCGTGAATGCTCGGGCATAAACGCCTTTTCGCCTCGGTGTCCAACCAGCACTGGCGGTTTGCCCGAAAGTGTGTTCCAGCCTGATTTCGTTTGCATGCTGGCCGTTGCTGGCGTCGTCCAGACTAATGGCCGCGAGCCCCACAGCTGCATTACAAGCAGCGAGCCAACAGTGCCCGCCACCACTACCACGAGAATGTACAAGAGCCGAGTAGAAAACATGGATATTTTATAGCACACCTTTTCATTATTATTGATTCCGAGTTTATTTCACGATAAGGGATATATATAATAATTGTGGGACTATTCATTTTTTGGTAACGTTGCAAGTTAAAAAGTTGGGCATCGCCCGTTTAATAATAATATACAACAGTATCACATGTATACCCGATTAGATTGCTCGTGGATTTGCTCTGGCGCCTCGCTCCTTTCCTGCGCGGGTGTGCGCCGCTTCAAGTTTCAAACAATTGGCCATTGTATATACAACTATGTTGTTGCGCCCACATAAATATAAAAGGGGTAAAAAGCCACAAGTGTACAAACGCCGCTTATTTTCCTTTATTTCCTAGAGTGCAAACAAATAGGATGTAGCGCACGAAAAATGTCAAAGCATTAGGTGTTTGTTTGGAAAGATTAAACAATCGCTCCGTAATAAAACAGAAAGAAAAACACTTGGCAATGGCGGGCAAACCGAGAGAAAGATGGTATCGCATGTACAAGAATATATAAATACAAACTCTCAATAACGAAAGACTCGATTTGGCAGCGTGCTTTCCAGACGGTAGGAAGCAAAAAGGAAATGATTTGTACAATACAAATAAAAGTGAGGCGTAGAAGAGGAAACAAGAAACAATGATTTAGAAGGGAAATGTTGTTTTGCTGTTTACATTTTTCAAGTGTGTGGCACTTGCTTCGCACGCCAGCATGTAGTGACCAGATAGAGAAGGCATCTTTTTAATTTTTCAACAGAATAGCTCCGTTTTCTGAGCCTGTGAATGCGAGAAATGAAAATAGAACGGTGTCTTTTCAATCCCTTTTCAATGCTTGCGCCCGCTCGCCAGCCAAAAATCGAAGCGCAGTTTTACTAATAACTTTTCCTTCTTTCCTCTTTTTTCTCTTCCTCGTCGTTTGTTGAGGCTTCATTTATAACTTTTTGCACCTGTCCCCACTCCCTCGCTTCGTTTTTCTAGTTTTCTTTTCTACAATAATAGCTTCATTATTTGTATTACCGGGGTTACCAAGCAAAAATACTAATATGAATACTGCCGGGTTAGCCGTATCGACCACGTCATCCAACGGACTGCGTAATCTGCCTCGGTCAATGACCGGCGCCAACAGCATGGCCAGCCCGACGTCCCCGACCGCCGCTCCTGCGCTATCGCTCATCAACAGCGGGCTGCTTAGCGCCGCCGGACAGCCCATTGTGCTTACGCCCAGCCAGTTTGCCATCGAGTGCGGCGGCGTGCTCCTTGACCCGGCGACCAACGAAGTGTGCTTGCTGTTCTACCCTGACACGTCCGAATGGCGGCTCCCCATGGGCAAGCCCGACACGATGAGCAGCCACCACTGCACGCTGTCTGGTCCCAAGCCTACGAATGCTGTTGCCGAGCCCAGCACCGCTGGCTGCGAGCCCACCGCCCACGCTGCGCAGCGCCAGATCTCACGTGTGACAGGATACCGCTGCTCGCATCTGCACCCTGAGGTCTCCGCTCATGCGACCGAAAATCCGTGTGCGTATCTGGGCCCCCAAATGGTCGAGCCCCTGGCCCTGCAGATCGAGCAGCGCACGACTACTGCGTCCTCAAACAGCCCGCGCATCTCGTCCGACGCATTCGACCTGGGCAGCAGCAGCCTGTTCGCCGGCACGGTCATTGCCGCCGACACTCATGCAGACAAAGAGCAGGAACAGTCTGATGCGGTGAGCGCTCAGGACGAGGCCGCTCCGAGCAATGCACTGGGGCTGACGGCAACAGAGTCTGACTCGGGATACCAAACACGCGTCACCACCAGCCAGTTTGTCATGACGTACTACTACATGGCATGGCTCACTCAGAACCGCTTCGAGTCTAAGGCGGCCACGCACCCTGTCGGCCCCGCCGCCGATGCATCTGCCGGTGGACCGGCAACCATGCTCAACGACAGCACGTTCAACATTCTGCAGCAGCCGCCTCGCACTGCGCCGCTGGCTGAAGTTACGTGGTTCAAGATGGACACTGCGGCGCAAGTGCTGACCAACACATCCGACAAAGCTGCTCTGCGCGAAGTCGTTCACCGTCTGACGCGGCTGGGCCCGCCTGAAATGCCATTTGCGTACTCGTCGGCAGTCATTGGTCAAGACATGCCCGCCCAAAGTGCCGCTGCCAACCAGCAGGCAAACACGCAGGCGTTGTCGGCACCTGCGCCCGCGCAAATCGAGACGCCAGACTCTGCGTCGTCGTCCCGGGCATCGGCGCTTTCAGACGGAGCGACAAAGGCAGACAACACGAGCGCATCTGCCGGACGCTCGCTCACGCCAGGAGCGCGCAACTTTGACATTATTCGTCGCACCGCAACGTCGTTTGGAAAGCGCGGTGGCAGTATGTTCAAGAAGCCCAGTGCTTCTCATGTCGAGGACGGTGCGGGCGCCAACGAGGGGTCGCCAGATGACCGCCAGCTCACCACCACCAGCACCAACAACCTAGGGCCGGCGGTGAACCCTGTGCAGCAGCCGCGCATTATGCCCAAGCGCAACAACATGCCTCGCGTGTTTTCCATATTCTACAAGCTGGTCGGCTCGTCGTCTGCATAATCTGTTCTTTCTTTTCTCATTTTTGGTAGCTCTTTTCATTTGTCTTCTTTATTCTTACCAATTAAAACAATCTATAATATTTACGCATCGCTCCATCTTTTAATGCACTGGAGAAATACGTCTAGCTATTGTACTAAACCATGTCTGGCTTTTGCCAATTAGCTGACTGGATTAGTCTTGAGTGGGGGTCGTTATTGGGGCGAGACTTGTACATTAATGTTAATTTTCTTTTAATTTTTTCTTATAAGGATGCTTCGCTACCTCTTGCTTGAAGCAGCTTTTCTGTTATTATTTTATTTTCCTAGCATCAGCTTGCCCTCATCCACAACACGCTAAATCTAGAATATGTCAGCTCCAAATGAAGGCGCGGAACCCACTGTCCCTACTGAACCTGTTGAAGTTGCTGCACCACCTCCACCTCCACCAGAAAATAAATGGACTGAACGAAACGTATATACCAAGGTAGCTGTGGGGCTCGCTTATGTTCTTGCTTTTCTGGCCACTACTCTGCTTGCCATATATACCTGCACCTGGCTGGGCGAGTACGAATATAATGTACAGATTGCCCGCCACGTATGCATCCTCCTCTGGTTAACGTTCCTCACCGCCTGTTACAACTTTCCCAAGCTAATGAGCGACTACTTTATTTTTCCCAAGAGTGGTACCACAACGTATTTCATTGTCGGCTTGGTGTATATTGTAACTATGCTACTATTCTTGGCCGACCCTATTCTTGACCTGTTATACAGAGGCAACAAGGGCGTAAGATATCACGATAAGCAGGGCACTCGCACACTACCCAAACTAGATCCTCGCAAATTGTTTAATGGTGTCATTGGTCTGTACGCGGGTATCGGTGTAATTGGTGCTGGATTTTGGACATGTATGCTGTACAGGTGGGTGTCGGGCGCAGACAACTAGTGATAAAGTTTGGTTATTAATTAAAAAGTTGTAAATACATAATAAACAACAATGTGTCAAGTTGTAGTTAATGGGGCATAATATCTGCATCGACAGCACAAACACACTCTGCTACTTTTGTTGCTCATGTATCTTTTCATATAAAATATTAGCTAGGGTTTTTTATATCTAAAGCAAAGATTAATAACAATGAATAAAGTACCTATTTAAGATACTCAACAAGTTATTAACGGCATTACGTCATGACAATTAAAACTATAAAGAAAGTCTTTCTTTTAACAGACACATTAATATAAGATTTATTAAGGGGTTAATATACAGCAACAGCGAAACTATTAAAACATAAACGTACTTTATTAACATATTTTTGTAGGGCAGTCAGCCATTATAAAAGGCTGGCTGCTGGCTCCGTTTTGCTATATTTTTCTTCATACACCAACACCATCCAGCATCTTCATTTTTACTACTACAGCCCACCAATACATATTTCCAAGATAATGGCAGTTTCTACATCATCGGCAGGAGTTTTACCTCTAAAGTGTGGACATTGTAGGTGGTATATGACAGCTGACCACAAGTGCTATATTGCAAACTAAATATACTAGAAATAGTACCAGTTAATCCATAGCACTTAATTGTCATGATTACACTTTTATAAAGTGAATAGTAGTGCTGTAGAGTTGTTTTAAGAAAATAAAAAATACTGGCCAGTACATACTTGAAATGTAATGAAATCAGCTACAATGTGATACTTACAATATATTACTAGCAATGTTTTAAACGCTGAATATGCTGAGTGCAAATATAGTCAATATAGAGCTACCAATTCTGGAATGTGCTTTTGGGATTTCCTATTGACAAGAGAATGGCTCTTAAAGTGAGCTGTTCCAAACCTAGCATATCATAAACTGCTGTTTCTGCTGACATCTGTTTGCCAATGATTACTTCGTGTAGTCTCATATGTCTTTGAGGTTACCAGTATTTCGTTCATTTCCATTAGCACAGCAAATTATATAAAGATGCAATAAGTATAGTACACAAGTATTATTGAAGGTAACTCCAGGGCACAGTTTGGCTATTCGCTGTTAACGCTCAATAAATAGCAAGCAAATATCAGACAACCATGATAAATCTGTTAATCAATGTCCGGAATATAATTATGGATCATCATTGCTATAATACTCCAAAGCGAGTGTCGGATATATGTAAGCAAAGGGTCCTCAACCTAATTGAGCCAATGCCGGTAATAGTTTTCTTGGGCGTGGTAACCCGCTCGGTGATTTAAAACACTGGGCATTAGCTAATGACTATTATAGAATATATTATAGAGCGCATGGCAGATATAAAATGGCTAGCCGGCGGCTCTCACATTCAGTTATACTATTATTCACACACCATCCACTCTACTTCATCTCTTGCTATTACAGCCAACAATACAAGTTTTATACTAAAGATGCATCGTTCATCACTTTCAGAAGACCCCGAAGAATACTTGTGCCGTCATTGTGGATGGTATATATACCCAGGCCACAAGTACGGTCTTTGAATATAATAGGATTAGTTTATCTGTACCAAAGATGTTAGTGAATACTCGAGAGACTGTTTTACTTTTCTTGTCAAAATAGTTGGATTTGCTATATTAACAAATATTAAATACACTGGCCAGTACACCATCTATGTAGCACCGATAAGCCGATTGCCTGAATATATCAAATAGAGACGTAATGCAAGTAACCAAGACTACTGACATGCGACTCGGCTCTTCCAATGAATTAAACAGAGACTTTCTCAACACAGATTAACTAACCGATTAGCAGTCTTGCCACTTGATTAACTAACAGTTATAAAATTAAACACTCTAGTTCCAAAGTTACCCACTTTAATTAAAATGACGTAATATTTATTAAACTTTAAAGGGTAAATTTTCTTTCTACAGGCAACTTAATTGTAGTTTTATTAAAAAGGTTCAAAGCAACATTCTCTAAAGAATTGTTTGAGAGAAGCCAGCCATTATAAAAAGTCTAGCTGCTGGCTCCTTTTTGCTATATTTTTCATCACACAACACAAGCACTCCTCCTTTTCACTACTACAGCCAACCAATACATATTTATAAGATAATGGCAGTTTATACGTCCTCAGCAGGAGTTTTACCTCCAAAGTGCCCACATTGTGGGTGGTATATGACAGCTAACCACAAGTGCTACATTGCAAAATAATTGTACTAAGAGTACTAGTTAATCTATAACACTGAACTTTCATGATTACACTTTTTATAGTATGGATAGTAGTTTTGTAGGATTGTTTTAAAGCAAATAATATATACTGGCCAGTATACGTTATTAAAATTAACTAGAATATGATTACATATTATATTCTCTGGTGTTTTAAACCCTGAATATATTGAGTAAAGATAGAATAGTAAAGAGCTACTGATTTTTCAAGATGCCTCTGGAATTCCCAATTGACATGAGGCTGGCTTGTGGAGCGAGTCGTGCCAAGCTTTGCTTATCATATAGCGCAGGTTCTGCTGACATTTGTTTGTCAGTATTCTCTTAGTGTAGCCGCCTATGTTATTAGAGCAACTAGTATTTTGTTTATTTCCATTAGCGTAGCAAATCTTATAATGATCTAATTTGTTTAGTACATAAGCTTCTTGGCAGATAACTCCAAGACCTAGTTTTGGCTGTTCCCTATCAACATGTTTAAAGAACAGAAAAGCATAATAAAACGACAATAATCAATGTCCAGAAAGAGATTACGAATCATTATCACTTAATAATAATCCATCAAACCGAGTATCAGATAGATGTAATTCGGAGACCTTTGCCTGCTTGGGCCAATGTTGGTAATGGTATCATTGGGCTCAGTATCACGCTAAATAATTTTCCACCTCAACAAAATTAATAATGACTATTATAAACTGTGAATGTTGAGAATATGGCTGATATAAAGTGATTAGCTGGGGGCTCCCACATTCACTTATATTACTCTTTACACACAATCCATTTTACTAAATCAATTTCTATTACAGCCACAACACAAGTTATATACTAAAAATGCTTGGTATTACGCCTGACGACAGTCTTTATGAACACCTGTGCCCTCATTGTAGATGGTTCTTGACAGAAAACCACAAGTGCGGCCTGTAAATCCAAAAGAAAGTGTTTATCCATACTACACTTGGTTAGTGAATACGCGAGAGACTGTTTTCTTCTCATGTCTAAATTGTAGGATTTTCTATATTAACAAACAATAAATACACTGACCAGTACGTCATGTAATTAGCACCAATATGCCGATTGTCAGAACATATCAAATGAAAACAAAGTGTAATGTAACCACAAATACTGACATACAACTCGGCTCACCCAATAAATTAAACTGTGACTTTCTCAACACCAACTAGCTAATTGATCAACTTCAACAATAATTAAATTAGACAAAAGTCGGCTTTTCTATGAAGATTGAAAGGGTTGCACGCTCATTATACTCAAAGGAGTTCATTTACTTTGTAAATATATTAATTGTGCCTTTATTAAAAATGAATTAACCCAACATTGTTAAAAGGAAATTAACAGAAAGGAATAGGCCATTATAAAAAGCCTGGCCAGCGGCACCATTTCCTACAGTTTTTCCACACAAACGTTTTCTCTTTCCTCTTTTCTCCTCCTTCTATAGCCACCACAACAGGTTCACTATTAACAATGGCAAATTTCACATCCGCTAGTGGTCCTGAGCCATATAACTTGTGCCCGAAATGTAGATGGATTATGTTCGACGGACACAAGTGCTACATTGCAACTTGATTATACTAGGAGGGTTAGCTAATCCATATTACGGCTCATTAACAACAACGTTAGTGACTATTACACTTGTGTGCAAGTAAAAGTGCTGTAGGATTGCTATTAAGAAAAACTATATACTGGCCAGTTTCTATTATTAAATCTAACCTCAATATAATTACTGTAATGTATTCTCTAGTTTCTTAAACACTGAATATAGTTAGTAAATATAAAGTAAGAAGTAGCTACCAATTTTGCAAGATGCCTCTGGGTTGACCACTATCCAGGGGCTTGACTCATCAAGCAAGCCATGCCAAACCTTGCATATCATCTAGAGAAGGCTTTTCTGACATGTTCTTGTCCGTATTTTCTTAGTTTAGCAACATGTGTCTTTGGAGGCTACCATTAGCATAACACGTCTTATAAGAAACATTATAATTTAGTACACAAGCTCCCTAGAAGGCAACTCGAGGACTCGGTTTTGGTTACTTGGTGTTAACACTCTTAAAAACAGAATGACATAATAAAAAGACAATATTAAATCTAATCAATGTCCAGAAAGAGATTACGAATCATTATCACTTGATAATAATCCATCAAACCGAGTATCAGAAAGATGTAATTCGGAGACCTTTGCCTGCTTGGACCAATGCCAGTAATTGTATCATTGGGCTCGATATCGCGCTTTGTGATTCTATACCTCAAAGCAGCAGATGATCATTATAAATACGCTTTTGTTGAGCACATGGCAGATATAAAATGGATTGTTAGCGGCTCCTACACTCTGTTGAACCATTCGTCACCCACCATCCACATTTATCTTATTCCATCAATCCAAAATATCCAGTTTAAACAACAAAATGCACGTCTCCATGATGCCTGACTGTCCCGATGAATTAATTTGCCCTCATTGTGGATGGTATTTGATACAAGGCCACAAGTGTGGCCTTTAAATATAAAAATAACAGTTTGTCTATACCAAAATTGTTAATAAATAATCTTGAGATTTTGTTACATCTCTAGTCTTTCAAGTGTTGCTTTGTGATCAAATAAACATATTGTCCAGTTCACATATAGATATGTTGAATGAAAGTCGAGTTCAAAGCAACCAAGACTACTGGCATCCGACTCGGCTTGCTCAATAAGTCAAACTGAGACTTGCCAACCCCAATTATTAAACAGATTAAAAGTCTTGCCATTTAATTAACAATTGCCAGATTAAACCCTAAAGATAAACACTTGTCCACTTTATTAAAATGACGACATTTTCATTAAACTCTAAAGAAAAAGTTTTCTTTCTACAGGCAAGTCAATTTCATTTTATTAAAAAGAGTAATAAACACATTTTCTCCACAATTGAAAGAGAGAAACCAGTCATTATAAAAAGGCTGGCTGCTGGCTCCGTTTTGCTACGATTTTCTTCACACACCAACACCATCCAGCCTCTTCATTTTCACTACTACAGCCCACCAATACATATTTCCAAGATAATGGCAGTTTCTACATCATCGGCAGGAGTTTTACCTCCAACATGCAGGCACTGTGGGTGGTATATGACAGCTGACCACAAGTGCCACATTGCAAACTAAATATACTAGAAATAGTACTAGTTAATTCACACCACAGATCTTTCATGATTAGACAAGAGATTACACTTTTATAGAATGAATAGTAGTGTTGTAGGATTTTTTTAAGAAAATAAAAAATACTGGCCAGTACACATTAGAAACGTTTTTAAATATGCAGCGTAGTTGACATGTTTGTTAATCTTTAAAACATGTACCAAGTAATTAATAAACGTTCAGTTATTTGTGATAAATGGGATGAGGAGGTTCCATCTCATAAACACCGGTATGTGAGTAGCTGCTGGGTCCACCAGTAGAAAAGTCAAAATGCTGCGGCTCCGGCATCTCCACTACACTTGTAACACTGCGCTTGCTGTGTGCAGACTCGAGCGACTGCTTTTCAGGATACTCTGAATCCGATTTCAGCATTCCTGCGTCCTGGAAATAGGCGATATCTTCTTCCGACCACTTTTCCGGATTGCCCACACGCGAATACCGAAATCCATACACAGCATATACGAGTAGACCGATAGCCAGCCAGATAAACAGACGGTAGATGGTCGGCCCGTCCGACAGTACCAAAATAACTAGCGCAATGGCCGCACCCGGGATTGGAATAAGAAACGGACCGCCTGGCACTATGAACCCACGTTGTGCATCTGGATGTATATACCGCATAATAATGACCCCAATATTGACCAGGAAAAATGCCAGTAAAGTGCCCACCGACGTCATATCGCCCAAAATATCGACAGGAAGTACACCAGCAAGCACTGCGCACACAACGCCTGACACAATTGTTGGCACATGCGGAGTCTTGAAGCGATGGTGTAGACGACCGAAAATACGCGGAAAAAGGCCATCGCGAGCCATGGCAAAGAATATACGCGGCTGGGCCAGCAACATGATCAGAATTACAGACGTCAGGCCACAGATCGCACCCAGTTCAATCAAAATACGCAGCCAGCGTGTGTTGTCATGGAACTCCAGCGCATGAGTCAGGGGTGACGCAACACCCAAGTCTTTGTACGAGGCAATTCCACACAACACAGTTGATACGGCAATGTACAGAACTGTGCAGATGGCCAGGGATGCGCAGATTCCCCAGGGCAAGTCTTTTTGCGGGTCTTTGGCTTCTTGCGCCGCGGTAGACACAGCGTCAAATCCAATATACGCAAAGAACACACGCTGCGTGCCTTTAAACACGCCCTTTACGCCAAACGAGTTGCCTTCGCGAGGCGGCACAAACGGCGTGTAGTTGCTACGGTCAACGTACTTGCACGCTCCAAAGATAAACAGCACAATGACAATGAGTTTAATCACTACGACCACCCGGTTCACCCACGTTGCTTGCTTGATGCCAAATACCAGCAAAGTAGTTACCAGCAACGTGACAAATATGGCTGGAAGGTTGATGTATGCGCCGTGGTTGACTTTGAATGCCAAAGCATCGTTGTCCCACAACACAGGCGCCTGAGTTGTTTTGCGCGTAAACTCGACACTAAACACATCTTTAAAGAACGTAACAACGTATGCGCTCCATCCAACAGCCACCGTGGCTGCGCCAACCAGGTACTCGAGAATCAGGTCCCAGCCAATGATCCATCCCAACAATTCGCCCATCGTAGCATATGTATAAGTGTATGCTGATCCGGAAATAGGCACCATGGATGCCATTTCAGAGTACGAAAATGCAGACAGCCCGCTCACCACACCGGCAATCAAAAAGCTAACGATTACGGCAGGGCCGGCGTTCTCTGCAGCGGCAATACCGGTGAGCACAAATATACCTGTGCCGACAATTGCTCCGATGCCAATTGCAATCAAGTCAATGCGGCCCAGTGCCCGCTTCATCTGCGTCTTGTTGCCTTCGCGCAGAATCTGGTCCAACGGCTTGCGTGCTGCCACACGGAAATACAAGCGCTTCCACCACGACACATGTTCCGCCATTATAGCAATGTTTTAAAGTAATAATTTATAGAATATCCAAGTAGAGAATAGAGAAGAAAAACGCGGCTCTTGGTTGACTTTATATGCCAAGTGGTTCGCCGCCTCATTCTCTTTTTTTTTCACAAACGCATTTAGTGCCATACGAAAACTAAACAATCGCATGCACGAGTAGCTGCAGCCTTTTTATCACAGTATTGAGCGGCTCTATCTTTGCCTCGACATTAGCTGCAATTAAAATTAAAAGCTAATCACCGGCCGGTTAAACGCTAGTATGCAGCAGGTGCTACATATCAGTATAGGCTAGGCTTTTGTTTCCAACATTACACTATATATTGAAGTGACATTAGCCAACATATCTTGCACTCAACCCCACGCAAAGAACCACAAACAATTGGCATTCAGGCAGCCTCATTTTCTTGGAAACACGGGAACCAGCATTGTGCCCGAAAATGAGGGACTGAAATACCCCGATACAATAAACAAAGGCACATGGCACAGACAAAATGGCGGATCGGCCACCGATATTCTGGAAACACAAAAGATTAGTCAATTAAGGATATAAAAAGAGATTATTGCGGACGGGTGTATCTTTGCAGCACATGCTCGACCTGCGAGATTGCGTCCCGCGTTGACGTTCGCAGCTGCGTCAATGTGTCTTGCTGCGCATCGATGCGACGCACTTGCGCTTCGAGCATATCCAGGACATAGCGACATGCTCGCTCCGGCTCCGCATCAACTGGGCTTTGCCGCACCGCCGGTGACTCGACATTTGGTGTCCGCGAATACGACATGGATGACGTCACCGAGCCGGGATGCGGCGACAGCACTTGGATCGAATGCCGCTGGTACCCGAACCCCCGCGACTCGGCTCCCATTGCCGGTGCTCGCGCATACGCCGGAGCCGCCGAGCCATGGCCCTGCACTTGCATCATCTGCGGAAACGACGTGCGTCGCGACGGCGAATACCGAGCCCCATCGGCAGGATTCTCTGGCGTGCACGACACGCGAGCCGGACCCTGCAGCTCCACCGGCGACATTTGCATCGAGGGCTGCGACCGCACCATCGTATACGAATGGGTCGGAAGATGTGTCACGTGCAAGCTGGGCTCCGACATGCGGTGGACATTCGGCGGCGGCATCCGAGAACTCGCGCCAAACGAATAGGCGCCCAGATCGTCGGCGCTATTCGGCGACAGGCCCTGGCGCGGCGACGCTGGCTCCATAAGCTGCGAGTCGCCCTCAACTATGGCGGCTACTTGCTTGAAAAAATCAAAGGTCCAGCGCGCGGCGCCCTTCTCCTTGTTGTGGACCATTACGTCTTTGTAGTCGCTCAGCACTTTGCCCCACCGGTCCTACAGCAGGTGAGGCTGGGGCGTTTAGAAACAGATTATCTCAAGCTCAAAGAGCCAAAATCATAATAAACAGGAACAATCATGGAAACATACGCCACTGCACATGCTCGAGTTACTCACCTGCGACGCTTTTTTCGACCGCCCGGGAAACTGACTCGAGTGTTCTTTGTGGATGCGGTGCCACACGTTGCTCCGCTCCTGGTTCGTCTTGCACCGCTTCAGCGACTCGTAGTGGCGGCCAATCGCCCGCACCAGCGACAACGTCTCGTCACGGCTCCAGTTGCGCGCCACTTTGACGGTGTCTGCATGGATGTGTTGAGCAGACGATGGATTGGCGCCCGGCGAGGATACGCGGATCGCCGCCAGCGACAGAGAAGGATCGCCGGCAAGTGGCGACGCCGTGGGCACAAGAAGCGACGGAAGCCGCGGCGTGTCTGCTATTTCGCCCAGGCTGCGGATGGGCGGCAGAGCCGACCCCCCGCTGCGTGCATGCTTCGCACCCTGCGCCTGCCCTGCCAGCACCGGCAGATCCAGCGACCGCTTCCGGTACGCCATGTACATCAGCCCCGTGCAACCTTAATTCGGCCCTGCGCTGGATAGCCCTGACCCTTTTTGTTGCCGTAATCAGGGTGCTCAGGTACAAGTCGCAAAAAAGGGTCGGCTTCTAGTTGCGGGGAAAGACTGCTCAAATAGTCGGAAAAACACCCCAACCACAAATAACGCAAAAGTCAAGCTACCCGCGATACAAAACAGAAAAACAGAAAGAGACAAAACAAGAAATAGAGAGTCTTGAGGAAAAGCGTGTGCGCAAATAAAAGGAAAGAGGAAAAGAAAAATATATAAACGCAACAAAATAAAGAGCAAGGAAAAGAAAAAGCCTCTGGTATTTATTACCAGGCCCTTGTTCTGCTCAAAAAGCCTGCTTCAAATCGACAATAATTGTTCCCTTTCTCCATCCGGTTTATAAAAGGCGAAGAGGCGTAATTTTTTAACCACCAACAAAAAAGGGTGGAAAAAGGAATCATGCATGACCTGAACAAGAGCAAAATACGTAAATCCCTTTCGTAGTTGTAAAGCAGTGTTTAACCTCGGCACAGAACAAGAGTGCGCCGCCTGTGTTGCCAGCTGCGTTTGGCCAAGCCGCTGACAACATATCGCCCATGTTTAATGTCACATTTGCCCAAACACATTTGCCCAAACACGAGAACACGCAATTGCAAAGAAATTGTTGGATTTGCAATAATAACCCTTGGCTTTGGAGAAGAACCTCCCTTGTCTTCTCGTGCGCAAAGAAAAAATGGATTGCCTGTGCATGCTCAAGCGCATGGAAATTGTGCATTAATAATCCTTTTGCGCGAGTCACGGGTTAAACAGACGAAGAAAGTCAATCCGGTTTCCGCCTTTTCAAAAATAAAAATTGGTTTGCAAACTGAACTCGCATATCGCAACGAGAAAACAGACGCCACTGTTGCCAATGCTAAAAGACAGTGTTTTCGCTGGCCCAACCGGGCAATTGAAATTGATCAGCAATATGTGTTGGTATCTTGCTCCGTCTCGTGTGCATAAATTGAGGAGGAGACAAAATAAGCATTCTTCAGTCACATGCATTGCCCCATACTCGTCCGATTGTTCACAATGGCTAAATAGGGAAAATATACACCATTTTGATCCTCTGTTTTGGCTTTCTACAATTCTCTCTTTGAAAGCCACATGCCAGACCAGCCAACGAGCGACCACCACCTCACTCGCCGTGACATCCACCGCACGCAGCACACACAAGACCCCGAAATGGCCCACAAGACAAATGCCGCCCATGTGGCTGAGCACTACAACATGCGTCGAGAGCTCGGCGTCGAAGGACGCATGCACACTCAGATCACAGGGCTGAGGCTGTTCAACAACTGGCTAAAGTCCATTCTGTTCCGCATGTTTGTGCCCCGCAATTGCCGAGTGCTCGACCTGGGCTGCGGCAAGGGCGGCGATCTGCGCAAGTGGTGCATCGCCGGCATTGGCGAATATGTGGGCATGGACATCGCCCATGTGTCCGTTGCTCAAGCCCAAAAGCGCTACTCGGAGCTCCGCAACCCAAAGTTTACCGCTCGCTTCTTTGCCCAGGACTGCTACGCCGTAAGTACCGTGTATATTAAATCTGCCGGGTTAAATCAATGCTAAATCTCATCGTGTAGGAGCCGCTGGAAAAGACGCTGCAGCCGCCTGACTACCAGGCTGACGTCATTAGCGCCCAGTTCTGCCTCCACTATGCGTTCGAGACGGAACGCAAGGCCCGCCAAATGATGCACAACATCTCGTCTCACCTGGCCCACAACGGTGTGTTCATGTGCACTATTCCCAACGCCAACTGGCTTGTGTAAGTTCCCCTGCTAAATCAATTAATGCAACGCCTTTTGTACTAACACATCGTCATTGTGCATTATTTTTCATTTCACTTTGTGTAGCAAAAAGGCTCGAGCGTCAGGTGGCCGGGCGTTTGGGAACTCTGTGTATCGCGTAGAGTTTGTCAAAGACCCAGAGGACATACAGAGGTTTGGCACGGCATATGCGTTTACGCTGGATGAAGCTGTTGAGGACTGCACAGAGTACCTTGTGCACATGCCCACGCTCATTGAGCTGGCCGCCGAACACGGGCTGGAGCTCGAGCTGTGTCGTGAGTTCCACGAGCTGTTTGCCGAGCACTCGCAGCTACGCCCATCGGTCGAGCTCATCCACCGCATGAACGTTCTCACTCCCGAGCGCCCGCAAATGTCGGCGGACGAGTGGGAAGCGGTGGGCATCTACCTCGCCGTAGCTTTCCGCAAAACCAATTAAGGTCAAGCATATATATTTTTACACATGATACAAATATTGAAAATTAAAAAATAAATGTCTTGTTGCTTATTCCCGGTGCCGCAGTGGCCAGAACCCGGCGTGCACGTCAATCGTGTGGTCTCCGCACAAATCGTACGTATCAAACAACGCTCCGCAATACGCACATGCGTACTGTACTTGTTGCGCCATGTTGACCAGCTTGGCAAAAGCTCCGTGTGAATGCGACCCGCACATTATTGATAGCTGAAAAATATAGTGAAAGTAAAGAGAAAAAAGAGATGCGGAACTGGGCTATTTATACTTTTACAGCCACGAGAAAGAAAAGGATGTGAAATCCGAGGAAATTGTGGAATAATGGGAAAAAAGAAGCAGCTGTTTTTCTCGCCCCGAAAATAGCCACAAGCCGATCCTCAATCCCACAGAAAGAAATGTTTCTGTAATCGCCATGTGGTCGTGAACAACGAGATGCTTGCGCAGTCAGACACAAATGTCGTAGTTGGTAATTGTCATTTAAATTGCTGCCAATACACGGTTCCGCGTGGTCCAACGTTCATAAAAGCATTGAAATCAGAAAAAGGGATTGCCATGTTTTCAAAGATGAATTGATACGCCACAACAAAATGCTCCGTTTATCCCCCGTTGGTTGATCCGCAACTAGGAAACATCGTCACTACCCAGAATAAGACGTCACTAGCACCACGTGCAACATGTGCCTTTTGGTTGTCTAACCCCTTTTCCATTTCAATAATAGTAAACAATGTAAATGGGCTGTCAAGCCTCAACTGGACGTTGCGTCATCGTGCGGCTACTGTAAAAACACTGGCTGCTTAAAAATATAACCTCCCAGCTTGCTGTTTAAGCGTAAATCAAATACGTTGTAATTTTTCAACCTAATTACGCTTTGGATAGCATTTTGTATTATGAATAAAGCTAAATTGGTTTACCGAGAAACAACGTAAATCTAGGAATGCCGCCAGGCCATTAAAAAGTCCGCCTAGAACACCGTGGATAAAATTGAATGGGTCTGGTTAAAGAAGTGCCTGTTAAGGCTGAAGCTATGTCAATTAAACAAGTACCAGTGTTACTCCTGGTACTCCTGGCAATACAGCCCCTATTAGAGGCACAGATGATGACATTCTCACTGCAACCATGCCGATGAACAAAATAACCGAACATACGTCCATCGTTTGAAAATAATAACTAAAGAAGGAACGTGGGAAGCTAGATGTTGGTGCCGTTGTAGTCAAACGTGTATAGTATATGACTAAAAGAAAAATGATGCTGTTATTCAAGAAGATTTGAAATATTCCAAGCCGAAATTGCTCTTTTATATCTCTACAATATATCAGAGCTCGTATTTAAAATTGAAATAAGAGTAATGTGGCATTTGCGCTAAACAAAGAAATAAAACGAAAAAAATGGAGGTGTGAGAGGCAGAAAAGAGAAACACACTACTTGTGTGCTCGGTAATTGGGAAACAAGGAAAAACTGACCAAATAATATACAAAGCGATTATGCAAAATATTTCCATGCTTGTTTTATGTAAACGGCTAGACAATTTGAAAGTACGTTAGAAAAATAACAGGGTATCACAACTATAGATAGAAGGACAAGACATAGCGTGATGTGAAATGGGTAAACAAAGTAAGCATGGTGAAATAAATGTTGGCGGCTTTTTTCAGACAACGAAAATATCCAAAAGATGAATTGAAATAAGATTCACACCAAAGCAGGGCACACCTGGTGACAAAAAGAGTGTTACTCTTTCCCAGGGCATGATCAATAAACATCTAGTTTGCAGAATCAAGAGGAGTTCAAAATGTTGATAAGTTTCTATTGTCAGCTGCAACCTTGCTCGCTCATATTGCAGTATTTGTCAAGTATTTTGCCATCTCACGTTATCCCAGTATTAGGGAATATATTTCTTCTTGATGTCGTTGCTCTTTGATTTGAGCTTTTAAGAGTTACTTTGTGCGACCTGCGACACCACATCAACAACAGTGATAGTTCCAGCAGCGACAATAGCTATATCAACAGACACCACAAAACATTTAAATAGCCAATGTTATTATAAAGTTGTGAAATCATTTCATAACCCGTCAATATTTTCGGCTGTTTCCGTATTAGTATACTTTTAGTAGATACAAAAGATAAAGGAAATGTGTTGTTAAACACTTCATATTGACGTTGCGTAATTGTATGGTAATTGCCAAGTAAAGTTAGTCAGAATAAGAACGGAAAAACCAGTATAAGGACTTTTACTCAAAGTCTATAATCTCTTTTATTAGATTGCTAATTAGACATACACATGTATATTTGAAATAACGGTATTGGATATTAATTGTAATATTGTAACCATTTGCCCTATAATTCTAAACAAATACTTCAATATAATTGCCGTTTTGATGAATGTTTCGATAAAAGAAATGTTAGAAGCTAGTTTGGTTTATTGGGTAGTTAGGTAAATCCAGGCATGGCGCCAAAACCTCCAAGACCAGCAGGAGTCCTGTTTGGAATACCGCCAGTGGCTCCACCTGGGCGCTGCTGAGGCAGACCTTGTTGCGGGAGACCTTGCTGAGGCATACCTTGTTGAGGTAGGCGCTGCTGGGGCAGACCCTGTTGCGGAAGACCCTGCTGAGGACGCTGTTGCGGAAGACCCTGCTGAGGCATACCTTGTTGAGGCAGACGCTGCTGGGGCAGACCCTGTTGCTGAGGACGCTGCTGTGGAATACTTTGCTGCTGAGGCTGCGCTGGCCTCTGCTGAGGACGCTGCTGTGCCTGCTGCTGGGGCTGAGCCGGCTTCTGTTGCGCTGGCTTCTGTTGCGCTGGCTTCTGTTGCGCTGGCTTCTGTTGCGCTGGTTGTTGGGGCTTCTGTTGCGGCTGCGCTGGCTGTTGCTTCTCGGGCTGCGAAATACCCAGAACTTTGGTCAACGGTCCCACCAACGGCAACGGGCTAATCAAACGGTCCAGCCAGCTTAACGCCGTCTCACCGGACCCTGGCAGCGCAATCCCTGTTTCAGGCGCAGGCGCGGACAACCCCACCGCAATCATGCCGATAAATGCGGCGAAAAACAAGGTGACCGATTGTGCCTTCATCGTTACCAAAAGATAAAAAGAAAAGTGAGCGACAAAAAAGTGAAAAGGTGAGCCGTAACGGAGATTGTGTAGTGTATGAAAGGAAGAGAAATAGGTAGCACCGCTTATTCAAGGAGATCGGAATAGTACCAAGTTGAAAATGTCCTTTATATTTATAAAATAATGAACGCTCATCATTTATAGTGCAATAAAGCAGGGTGGCTTTGAACTCGCTGAAAACAACAAGAGTATGAGGGGAGATACGGAGTGTGCAAATTCTTTTTAGTCGAACACTCAAGAATAAGGAAGGAGGGAAAAGCAAACCGAATATTATAGAAACCGAATGTCCGAATGAGATGATTTATCTATAAATAGCAATGCAAAACGGTCAGCATTTTAGAAGAAGAGCGAATGGCGACACAAGTATAGATAGGGAACAAGTGCAGCGGGACGGAAAGAAGGTAAACAAGGTAAGCATGGAGAAAAAGTATGAAGAATTGGGAAACATTGACATCAAAATTGTGGCACACGACTATTGTGGTTCTTATATACCATTTTAGTCGGTTACTGTGGCTACAAGAAAACAAATAATATGCAGACCTGTTAAACCAAACCGTACATATTGTGACGTCATGTAACACATGACCATTTCATATCATGAGCACACGGTATTGTAGCATAGCTTTGGTTAACACTCATCAATTAGTTGGTTTATGTGCAACGGCATATCTAGTCATCTCGAATAAGCTAAATAGTTGGAATTTTTGGCAAGAACTGTAACAAGAGCGGGCAAGAACGCAGCTCTTTAGAATTCTTTTATTCTTTTATGAAAACCTCAACCATACTAGTCATTTATTCAAAAGAATTCAACTAGATATTAATAGTACACTTGTCGCCACTTGTAATCAGGCATTTAAATACAACTACAGATGTATCCTTTCCACTAAAAAGTACAATTGCATGTGCCTAGGTCATGTTAGCTCCGTTGACAGTACACGCTTGCTCAATGCATTTAGATGTACAATAATAATTTAAATCATTTATTTATGGTCTTGCTAAATATAAAGGCAAAACCATTTTATTAGTCGTCATTTAGTGACATTAATAGTAATACATCTCTTTTTCATATATTTCTAATGATATATTGAATTGAACTGTCTTTTATAAATAATTCAATATATGAAAGCTGATTGGTCTGCCAGACATTTAGTTAAATCCAGGCATGCCACCGAAACCGCCAAGGCCAGCAGGAGTTCTGTTCGGAATACCACCTGGGCGCTGCTGCGGAAGACCCTGCTGGGGCATGCGCTGTTGAGGAATACCCTGCTGGGGCATGCGCTGCTGCGGAAGACCTTGTTGAGGAAGACGTTGCTGCGGGCGCTGTTGAGGAAGACGTTGCTGCGGGCGCTGTTGAGGACGCTGGGGACCAGCCGGAGGACGCTGCTGTTGAGGACGAGCCGGAGGACGAGCAGCAGGCTTCTTCGGAGCTGGACGCTTAGGTTGAGGCTTCTGCGCTGGTTTCTGAGGTGGCTGCTTCGGTGGCTGCGAAATACCCAATACCTTGGTCAACGGACCAACCAACGGCAACGGGCTAATCAAACGGTCCAGCCAGCTCAAAGTGGTTTCGCCGGACCCGGGCAGCGCAATTCCAGATTCAGGTGCAGGCGCAGACAAACCTACGGCAACCATGCCGATAAAAGCGGCGAGAAACAAAATAGCCGAACGTGCCTTCATCGTAAGAAATGAGAAAGATGGTGAGCGACGGTGTTATTGGATAGGTAAGCCGTTACGGAAATAGAAATGGAATGCGGAAAAATAGGGTTTATGCTGACGCCTAGAGTCGAATCGATAGAGTATTAAAGGAAGAGAAAGGAGGAAACGCTATTCAAGCAGATCCAAAACTTTTTGCTGAAAAAGTTCCTTATATTTCTAAAGTGAAATATCTCGTTTAGTGTGCAAAATAAAGCAGGTGGCTTTGGAGCAAAACTGCCAATATAACGAGAGTATCAAGGGAGATGCGGAAAGGAGGAGTACTTTTTGTTGCGCACTCGATAATTAGGAAAGGGAAAAACAGACCAAATATTATAGAAGGCGAAACTGACGAATTCCAATGTTGCTGTTATCTATAAACGGCAAGGCAAACAGTACTTTGAGGAAAAACCAAGTGGCGGCACAAGTATAGATAGGGGCAGGCGCAGCGGGACGGGAAAAGGTAAACAAGGTAAGCAGGGAGGAGGAAGAGAAAGTTGGCGGCTTTTTCGGACAAAAAAGATGCAAAGGAAGATGAAGAATTAGAAAAACATTGATACCAAACTGTGGCACGGCTATTGTGGTCATTATATAGCATTCAGATTGATTCCGCGTTGTGGCTACGAGTAAACAAAAATACGCAGAACCATAGGGCCAAGCCATACATGCCAGCTTGGCATTTGAATACAGATACAACGCTTGTCCCTTCCCCTCCAGCCATTGTCCCCCGTTTTCTTGTATTTTGTTAAACTTGCCATTTTATAGTGTAAATGTTTCGCGCTGTCAAAAATACTTGACTATAAAAGCGCATAGATCATGTGGCGTCGACGCCTCCAAAACCTGAAATAAGAGAGCAAAAAATAGTATCCGGAAACGGTCTACATTTTTCATTTAGATCGAGGAACCGCCTCCGAAATTACTTGTAATTGTCATTGAGCAAGCAGCATGCCGGACCACGTAATGCGTGGTTCTCATTGGGCACATGCAGAAAAATACACACATACAGGGAGAGCCTGCGTACAGCTAGCCCGCAGCAAAGACATTCAACAAGGGAACAAATATTGATAGTAAATCTGAGTGGCCCTCATTGTTTTCTAGATTTTGACAATCAATAGTAATTATTTCATTCAGATATACCACTGGCAATATGCGTTTAGCAGTAGCCAGGCAGGACTTGTTTATTTTGCTCAGCACAAAACAATGCGTTCAGTATAACTTTGTGGCCAGCGAATAAGAAGAAAGTGACACATAGTTGAAGACAGATCTCTTACAGACGTCATTCAACCCGCAGCTGCAATTGAAGAACAATACATGCCAAGACAATTGTAACAATATATTGCTTGTTTCTCATAACCGCTTTTCGATGACAGCAAGCAAAATATTTGAAGAAACAATACCACGGCGTTAAGAAGCAAGCAACATCATTGATGTAGCTCTGGCGTTACAAACATTGGCTAGAATTGGTAAAGCAAAACAAGATATGGACAGGTATCCAAAGAAAGATATGCATTTCTCTGCTTGAACTTTTGAAAATCCAATGCCAGCAAAATAACTCACAACATTTTGGCAATGCTCTAAAACATTAGTCCATATCTAAATTTACAACAGTGAAAATTCATTAAAACTCCGGTTTGCAATATTATTTTAAATCAAAATATGCAAAAAAAGGTAAAAAAATATAGCCTAGCTTGCCTTGGCTGCCGGTAGACCGAGGCCAGCTGGGAGTGATCCGATAAGCGGTATGGGACCCAAAAGACGGCTCAAAAAGTTTCCAGCTGTTTCACCAGCTCCCGGCAGAGCAAGAACCGGACCCTCGCGCTTCTCAACAACCGGCATGCCCATGGCAACCGCCAACACCGCCGCAATAGCCATAAACGTCGACTTGTTCATACTGAGTATTTAAAGGTTGCTTTTTCTTAAACTCCCTTTAAAACCCGGGCTTTTTAATCGAATAAACAAGGTTAAGGATGAAGGAGAGTCGGGAAATGAAAAAGTATGCACTTTTAGGAAAGGAACGAGGTTGGATAAAGAGAAGAGAACGTCAGAGTTATGAAAAGAGGAGATGAGGTATTCAGCAAAGTCAAAGCAAGAAAGGAGAAGGTGCGTCGGTGTTGCTTTCAAGAGGAAGAAACGTCGTTTATTTTATCAATATACCAAGTTGGAACTCATTCAGGCTGTCATTGTCGTGCCTCTACTGTACTGGCTTTAGTTTCCATTGTTTGTCACAAATCTAACAAAAACAGACAACCGCCACTTTGACAAACAGACTCCCTTTTGCAGCCACCGACTCCCTGCGAGTCGAACTGCTTGCATGCAGCTCACGGGGTTTGAACACTGCCAAGCCAATTTTTTCATCGCTGATTTTGCCAACAGTTTTTGAGGCGCGGTTTCGTTTTGCCTCCAATATTTTTTGTATTCTGTATTTTTAGGCATTTAGGGCTTTATATCCTATATTACTTTTTTTACAAGAAATATGCAGGGTCCACGAAGCCAACAGCGCAGCCGCAACAACGGCGCAGGCCGCAAACGAGCAGCCGAGCCGGAGGAGTTTCCGCCGCTCAGCGATGAGTCGTACTCGCCGCCGCCATACACAGAGCTGGATCAGGGATCAGGGTCCAGCCGACCAGTGCAGCCCCAGCTTGTATCGATTGCGCCTGGCGAGTACTACCATCCGGCCAGCTTTCCCGGATACACGACCGTACAACTGGCCAACGGCGGCGAGGCACAAGCACTGCTTCCACGCAGCACAGCGAGCATCCAGCGCTCTGCCCAAACCAACAGCTCACGTACTCATCGTTTCCACCACAGACAAGTGCGCCGCCGCCGTGGATGCATTGGACGGTGCTGTGGACGTTTGTGCAGTCTGCTGTGCTTTATTGTTGGGCTGCTCATCGTGTCTGTGTTTGTCAGCTCTGTGCTGTACGTGGCTCGCCATGTGTTGCCGCCATCGTGGGACTGGCAATGCGCGAGCCTGGAGCCGCACTCTAATCAGACATTTGATTTCCCACTCTCTGCGCCATTGCGTATCGAGAGCGTGGAGGGCATGAGTATTTCAAATGTATATGTGGCACATAGCAACAGCTCTGAGACTGTGCATGTGCGAGCGGTGATTGAGGCCAATCGCGGCAACTGGCGGGACCGCATTGTGGTTGAGTCCCATGGTCCCGAACAAGGCAGCGGAAGTCTGCTGGCCGTTCGTGTGGTGCGGCCGCAATGGGAGTGGCCGCGGGACTGTGTGCGCGCATCTCTGTATGTGAGCATTCCGTTGTATACATCAGACGATACAGTACTGCCGTCGCTGCATATTTCCACAGGAACAGGCTTGCTGCGGTCACTGGATTCCGGCAATCTGGCTCTCGGTGATTTGATCCTCGACATGCGTAGCGGACTTGTGCAGCTACGCAATATGACCGTGCACGGCGCGCTACTTGTGTCGACGAGCAACGGGCGCATCAATGCTACGGATGTTGACGTCACGTCACGGGCTTCGTTCTCGTCGACTAATGGCGCGCTGTCACTCACTCGTGTGCGTGCTGAGCGGGTTACAGCAACCACGAACAACGCATCTATTCGCGTGGCCGATGTTGTTGCAGAAACTGTGGCCCTGCACACAGTTAACGCGCCTGTATCTATGCGCGCAGTTACTGCTGACAACATATCGGTGATGACGACAAACGGGGCCATCCGCGGCAATGCACGCATAAGCAGCACAGCGGTAGCCCAGACTAGCAATGGCGCCGTGGCGCTGGAGATATCTGGCCCACCGCAGACTGATGAGCGGCAGATTACGGTGCGCTCGTCTAATAACGTGGTGGAGCTGGGGTTGACTGACATTGAGGGCAGCTTTGACGTCACTACGTCAAACTCACGTGCAGCAGTTACGGGTGACAGTAAGTTGCTAAATTTCCGTCGGTCAACAGACACACTAAAGTCTGGGTCGTTTGGCGATGCCAACAGTGCCCGTATTTCGGTATCCACGTCCAACGCCCATGCTGAGCTGCGCTTTGCACCTTGACTTTTTTGGTGGGAACGTTCTCACAATTATATATATTTATTTTGTTCACACATTCAATGCTCGTGTACCTTTCCCCGTCGGTTTCTCCACACGACGATAGAAAAAGTCTGTAATTTGAGGAGGTTATATCATGGGAAAGTGCTCTGCACAATCATTTGTTTCAAAAAAGTTGACGTCCATGGTGCTGGTACCTATTGCAAGCAATATTGATTGCAATTTAGATAGCATATAGCCAATGCGTCCCCGCCTTTTATCCCAAACTAGCATAAAGCAATGTTTGGAAATTCGTGTCGCTGAATGCTAGCCTCGCCTATATTCTCTTATAAACCACACACATCCAATGCCCAAGTTGGGTTTCAACGCTCTACAAATATTTCCCAAAGTTATTTCTATACACAAAATCGTATTTGTTTTTGCTAATGGCAAAGGGATCATCGAGTCGTCGTCGCCGCTCGCTATCCAGCCTGACACCACTGGCGATTGCCGTGGTTATGCTGTCCGCCCAATGCCGTGCCATAGACTTTGGATACTCTGACTTGTTCAACGGCGCTCTTGGTGCCCAAGGCGTGTTGGGCGAGCAAGCGTCGCGTCACTATGTGGACTTGCACAAACAGCCAAAGGGCCATGGTTCGGATAGCGAGTCAAAGTCTACGAGCTGCGACTCTGGATCAGACTCGGATAGCGATAATGAGAAGACCAAGACTATTGCGCTTAATGTCAATATTGTGCCTCCAAGCTGTCCGCAGCAGCCCTCGAGCAGCACCAGTTGTGGCAGTAGCCAGCCGTATGGTCAAACCGGTGCTGGGGATATTGCCAATATTCTTGGCAGCGCGTATGGTCACCCGAACCCAGGTTGCACCGTGGTGCCAACACCAGGCCAGCCGTACTATCCCACTGTGGGACCGACATCAGGTCAGCCATGTTATCCAACTGTGGCACCGACGTCAGGTCAGCCATGTTATCCAACTGTGGCACCGACGTCAGGTCAGCCGATCTATCCCACTGTTGCTCCGACATCAGGTCAGCCGTACTATCCAACTGTAGCTCCGACGTCAGGCCAACCGATCTATCCAACTGTGGCACCGACGTCAGGCCAACCGTACTATCCAACAGTTGTGCCAACGTCCAACCAACAATATTCGGGAGTTGCGCCCACGTCTAATCAGCCGTACTATCCAACTGTTGCACCGACGTCAGGCCAGCCGATCTATCCCACTGTTGCACCGACGTCAGGCCAACCGATCTATCCCACTGTTGCACCGACGTCAGGCCAACCGATCTATCCAACGGTTGCACCCACATCAAACCAACAGTATTCAGGAGTTGCGCCACCTTCAGACCAGCCGTACTATCCAACTGTTGCACCAACGTCAGGCCAGCCATACTATCCTACGGTTGTACCGACGTCAGGCCGACCATACTATTCCACTGTTGCGCCAACAAGCGAGGGTTGCCCGACCGTCAGCCCTACCAGCGATAACAATGGTTGCTATGGCTCCCATGGTGCTGAAAGCTCATCGACACAGAAGAGTTCATACTATGTGAGCAAGACTAATGGCGAGCATCCGCTTCTCTACGACAACGACTACCATATGCTTTGGCGGTATGAGAGCCAGAGCGAGAAAGTACCTCCTACGGATCCTCAGGTCCAGCCGCCAGCTCCAATCTATTCAGACGCACCACAACCACCAGCTCCAATTTATACAGGCGCACCACAGCCACCGGCTCCAATTTATACAGACGCACCACAACCGCCAGCTCCAATCTATTCAGACGCACCACCACCGCCACCTCAAAGCTATACAGATTCACCACCACCACCTCAAAGCTATAAAGGCTCACCGCAACCACCAGCTCCATGCAGTTCAGGCGCACCAGCTACATACCCTGAGGAAGGTCCCGAGTTTGAGCCCGTGGAACATGTTGGACATATTTCGGTTCAGGCGCCACGGAGCGTGCGTGTGCAGGCCAACTATGACTTCCAGAGCGAAGTTGCGCCCAACGCGCACAGCGAGCACGAGCCCATTAGCGCACGTTTGCGGCATCGGCCAGAACTTGGCGATGAATCGACGACCGAGTCAGCTACAGAGCAGATAGCCAAAATATCCAGCCGCCGGGCACAGGGCGACAAGACTGGCACCGATGACGCACCTGATGCCACAGCTGTAGCTGAAGACAGCAGCGACAAGGAAGAGCATGTGCAGACCGATTTCAGCGAGTCTATCAACAACTGGGATCAGATGCTGCGTGTGACCAAGACAGCAGATCTGCCTGCACTTCTGGACAAGACGCCCAGCGCACCCACAAACATTGACATACCTGAGCCAGCACCCAATAGCAACAAGCGAAGTGTGCTCAAGCTTGATCCATTTATGGCAGGCGGCGTGGATATGTACCCGACAGTAGCGCAAACAGCACTGGGCCACGATGCTCCGGCCAAGATTGCCGACGATGTGTGGGCAGTGGTGGACAGCCTTACGCCTGAGGAGAAAGCTGGGCAGATGACGCAGATACATGTCAGCCAGCTGATAGGCTCAGATGGACAGCTCAACGCGACCGCAGTCGAGTACTGGGTCGACACGATGAAAGTGGGCGCCATCGTCGATACTCCCGGAAATAGCCCGCATTCGGCGTTCTCGTGGTACTCGGCGCAGGCCCTGGCTAACGTGACCAACACGGTGCAGCACATAGCTCGGGCGCGCGGATCGCGTGTGCCGGTGCTGTGGGGCCTGGAGGCATCGCGCGGCGCTGGGCTGATCAAGCGCGCCGCAATGTTCCCGACAGGAATTGGGCTGGCAGCGACGTTCCAGCCAAAGCATGCGTATGCAGCGGGGCGAGTGACGGCCAAAGACTCGCGTGCGGCCGGGTACCAGTGGGTGTTTGCGCCATATGCAGGGATTTCGGTGGACAAGCGCTGGGGGCAGGAGTTCCTGGGCTTTGGCGAAGACCCGACGCTGGTGTCGCAGATGGTCACAAGCTCGGTGCGGGGGCTGCAGGGCGACTACAAGAAGGACCGTGCGCGCGTAGCTTGCTGCGCAAAGGGCTTTATCGGCGGCGGAGAGCAGCTGGTGAGCGGACAGGCACGCAACATGCGCCAGATCACCGATGCGCATCTGCTCGAGTACCATCTGCCTGGGTTTGAGGCGGCAATCTCGGCCGGCACAGCGTCAATTATGCAGGCTCCGGGAAGCCTTAATGGCGAGACCCTGGGCACGTCGCCGTACTACCTGCGCACGCTGCTGCGCGACAAGCTCCGGTTCCGCGGAGTTATGCTCGCAGACCGTCACGCGGCCATCCACGCGCAGATGCAGCGCCTGCACAGCGCAGCAGACGCACGCGACGCTATTTTCCTGGCGCTCAACAACACATCGATTGACATTGGCGAGGAGTCGTCGCTAATCAACTCGCAGTCAGAGTTTGCGCAGACAATCAGAGGGCTGGTGCAAGAGAACCGCGTGCCTGAGGACCGCGTTACCGAGTCGGTGGCACGCATTCTGCAGCTCAAGAAAGATTTGGGACTGTTTGAGCAGCCGTATGCCGATCCAAAGCTTGCGCCGTTGGTTGGCGCAGATCAGGACGTCGAGTCAGCGCAGGACGCAGTGCGTGAGTCAATTACGCTGCTGAAGAACGAAGCAGGCGTGCTGCCGCTGTCGGTGCGCGACCGCGTGCTGTTTGTCGGTCCGCATCTCAACTCGACGGCGTTGCTGGGCGGCGGGTGGAACGTGCACAGCCAGGGTCCATCGGACCGTGAGGCCGATGACGTGTACCAGGGCCTGGGCGGCTCAGTCATGGCAGCTGTGCGCAAGGTTGCAGGGTCGCATGCGCCGACAGCGTACCACTCTGGGTTCTACGTCAACTCGCCCGAGATTCTTCCGGCCGAGTTCAGCCAGCTGGTGCGGCTGGCTCGCCAGGCCGACAAGATTGTGATTGGCCTGGGCGAGGCGCCGTATTCGGGGTCGCCAGAAAGCGATCTGACGGAGCTGTCGCTGGATGCGCACCAGGTTGAGCTGGTCAAGCGCCTGCATGCAGCCGTTCCGCGAGCGCCAATTGTGTCGCTGCTGGTGTCAGGGCGGCCGCGGCTGCTCAAAGAGGCCGGCGACATTTCGGCAGCTGTGGTCAATACGCACTTGCCGGGCATCCACGGCGGGCTTCCGATTGCCGAGATGCTTTATGGAAAGTACAGCCCGTCCGGCCGGCAGCCTGTCACGTATCCTCGGTACGAGTCGCAGGTGCGCGACACAATGTGGCAGAGCATCAGCACAGACTATGCGCCCGCATGGCCGTTCGGCTTTGGGCTGTCGTACTCGCCGATGGAGTACTCGAACCTCACGCTCAGCTCAACCACGCTGCGGCCCAACAGCCCGATTACTATTCGGATGACTGTGCACAACACAGGCACTTTGGACCAGAAAGAGCCAATTCTGCTCTACACATCAAATCGCTTCCGCACTGGCTATGAGCCCGAGCTGTACCGGCTGCGTCGCTTCAACAAGGTCGACGTCAGAGCCGGCACCGCAGTGGCAGTTGAGTTTACGCTGACCGCCGAAGAGCTGGCGTACTACAATCGCGACCGCACACGTGTGATTGACCCGACGCCAGTCAACATCACCATCAATGCGCTGACGCCCAACGAGCGCACCATTTCCGTCAACCTTCTTGCCTAACTATTTCTGATTTTACACTTTATATAAACTAAGCAGAGTATGAAAGATGGGCCAGCTGCAGCATTCGGGCGGCGCCGGGATGCAGGTCCAGGTCCATGCTAGAGCTAGACTGGGTGCGCGGAGGCTGAGCGTCAATGTGCTCGCGCAGCTCTTGCGTTACAAACGCTACAGCGCGGTCGCGGTTGACCACTCGACGCATGCTGCCCGGATGCAAGTCACACTCGTCTGTGTACAGCGGCGACTGGTGCAGCAAGTCGTGGATGCTAGCGGATACCGGACGCCGGATAGAATCTAAAGCTACAGGACACATGGATGTATTCTAAAAAGTAATAAAATGTTGTGTTGGAAAGCAAGGACACGCCAGACTTGGGCTTTTAAACTGCTCGGATTCTTACAAGGAGCGTGACTTTTTGCTCAGAGGAATGGCCGTGTGCAGTTCTCATACAGAAATGAATGGCCAATGCTCCGGCCTGCATTAGGCAAGAATTAGAGGTCAGGTGCAAAGGGCTTGACTTGTACGTCAAGCGAGTATGTCGTGTGACGTCACTGGCTGAAAAAGACAACGCGATGTTTAAAATGAGACAATGTGGAGGTGATTCAAACTCCGTGGGGATGAGGATATTCGTGATTAGCATGTGGATATTCCAAGTACTTGGCCGGAGTCAATAATGTCTCGTACACTGACTAATGCCCAGATACGACACAATGTGTTTGTTGTTCACATATATTGCAAAACCGAATATGCTACTTTTACAGCTGTTGCTCGTATGCATTGCACAATGTGCACACGCAAAGCGCAATCTTGTGTTTATGATATCGGACGGATTCGGCTCAACGTCCGAAACCATGGCTCGTTCGTTTATGCAAGAGCTCGGCCCAAACACACGTGAGCCGTGGTCCAGTATCCTCGACTCGATGCTTGTGGGCTCGGTGCGCACGCAGTCATCCAATTCGCTCATAACAGACTCTGCCGCCGGTGCCACCGCCTTTTCGTGCGCCCGCAAATCATACAACGGCGCAATTGGAGTAGACGCACAGGGCATACCATGCGGTACTATACTCGAAGCAGCTAAAAACGCAGGATACTCGACCGGACTTGTCACCACATCACGTATTACACACGCAACGCCTGCATCGTTTGCTGCGCACGTAATGGACCGCGACATGGAAGACTTGATTGCCATGCACATGCTGGCCAAAAACGCAACTAATGGAAAATCAACTGTTGATTTGATGTTTGGCGGCGGGCTGTGCAGGTTTCTGCCCCAGTCCGATGATGCGAGCTGTCGGAATGATGACTCGGACGTTTGGCAGGCAGCCAAAGACTCTGGAGTTACCGCAATTACTCGGCGTGACGAGTTCGACTCGATAAGCCAGAGTACATCCAGTGTGTTGCCCATTATCGGTCTGTTTTCATCCAGCCATATGGCATATAGCATTGACCGCGACTCAACCCAACCGTCGCTCTCCGAAATGACACAAACTGCACTCGACTTGCTCGACAGCAATTCAGAAAAAGGATTCTTTCTGATGGTCGAAGGCGCTCGAATCGACATGGCTGGACACGACAACGACCCAGCCGCCCATGTCCACGATATAATCGAGTACTGGCGCACCGTGCAAAAAGTCCATCAATTCGTCCACGACAATCCTGACACGCTTGTTATTAGCACGTCGGACCACGAGACCGGCGGTCTTGCCCTCGGCATTGATCCCGAATATATTTGGTATCCTCGTGCACTCAAGCAAGTAACAAAGTCGGCCGAACAAATATGCGCCCAGCTATTTCGCATGCAAAAACAAGATGTAACCGATGTTATTAAAGACCACGTGTTTCCCGAATACTTGGGTATCGATAACCACACACAAGCAGAGCTTGAGCTTGTTGTGGATGCAATGCAAGTAGAGTCGGGCGACGGCAAGCACAAGGCATGTAAGCACGCAGTAGGCGGGGTTGTGTCAAAGAGGGCGCATATTGGGTGGTCGACCGGAGGACACACGGGGGCAGACGTAGGACTGTACGCATATGGTAACCAAATGCACGACATTCGAGGAAACATGGAAAACTCACATTTGGGGACCTTGCTTGCAAAGTACTTGGGTGTTGACACAAGCCAAGTAACCAGTGCTTTGGCAAACATGTCCACCCGTCAACTCGCCTTTGTCCGCTCTCCGCACATCGACCACGATTAACCAAACATTTTGATTTATTATTGTTGATACAGATTAACATATAGACTCTTACTGGTACCAGTTTTTCGTTTCCACATTAATAAACAGATAGTCGGACCCGTTTTCGTGTGTGCACTTGAACGTTATTTGCTTGCCCTGGTACGGCGAAAAGCTGCCATCGGTTGCCAACTCCACGTTGTCTAGTTGCAAGTCAGTGACCACCCAGCTTTTCTGTGCAAGCTGCTCGTCGATCCATTCTTGAATGTTTTTGCACGGCAAAACTGTACCGCAATCAAATTCCACGTACATGGTTTGTATTATAAAAGAAGGGAGGTTGCAAGTATGGTTGAACATGTCTGCTCTTCGTCCAAGCTTGGCTTTTTATAATTGCCAGCTGTTATTTTGCAGCGGATAGCACGATTTCTTCTAGCGCAAATCAACCCCCATGACGTTCGACTGGAAATACACTCGGCACTTGTAAAACGACAGCCGTGCGACAAGTTTAGGTGACTTTAAGTCGGCCAACCCGTCTATTCTATTGACTGGGGATTTTGTTCCAGTCATTGCTCCTTTTATTCTTTGTAAATCCCCCGGCTCGAGTATCAAGCTTTTGCCCATGAGAACAAAGAGGTCACTGGCTGCGTCATGCAGTGTCCATCGTCCAGTCAACGCCAAATCACGCCGTGGTTGATGGCCAACTATCACACAAACAGCTGATGACGGCTAAAGCTTAATCTTTAGATTAGCATTAGCCGAATTGTCAATACTAGGCAACATTTAATGTTTTTAAACAGTTGCATTAGTATTATATTGGAGCTACATTAACTCGTGCATGCGCCAAACTGCAATGTGGCGCCAACCACAATGACCAATATATACTACCACAAACCCCTAAAAGCTATAGCCCACATGGCGCTCTTCCGTTTAAATAACTGATCTTGGCACTGTAGACAAGTAAAACAATAAATATACATTGTATTTTGGTTTCCTATAAGCCAGGCTTGGCCTTTACCCTTTCGGACCTTGTCCATTATTCAAATTCGCTTGTCTGCTCTTTATTGCCAGTTTATTTTGTATGGCTTGGCCCAAATGTCTTGTTTACAAATACAAAAACTAAATCACCGTTTAAAATTATAGCACTTTAGTATTACGGTTTATTCTCTAAATTATTTTACAAACTTTACAGATGCGTAAAAGCTTGACCAGACCCAAAACGTACGGCAATCCGTTTGAAACCAACGTGCTTGTGCGATTTGCACACGACCGACAGCGCTCGTTCTTTGTCCACGAGTTGCCGCCAAACTGCCCGATCGACCATTTGCGCGACCGCATACGAGAAAAACGTGTGCCGTTCGACAAATGGGAGCTATACATACACCACCCGGACAGTTTAAGTAAAAAAGTAGTGTTACAAACGGGCGTGTTTGCGGATTACGGGATTAAAAGCTGGGACACTGTGTGGGTGCGGAAGGTCCGAGTTTGCTCGCAAAACAGGCGCAGCGTGTTCAGGGCATGCAATGTCATTGCGCAGGGCCTAAAGCTCCGGTGCTTTGACTGCAAACCCAAGCCAGCGCCCACCACATGTCCATCGCCCCGCCCGTACGGGTACTTGAGCAACAACGGGTCGCTGTTCTCTCGCGAATCACTCGACTATGGCGCCGAACAAAAGAACTATATACTTTAATAAAACTAGTCTCGGAATATAGTAAACATGGGCTGCTTATTGTGCGGAGGATTTTCAGATGAGTGCGCGCCCAGTTGCATTTGCAGGTCGTTCATTTGGCTGTCCAGATCTGCAAACTCGCCAATATTCTCCGTACACGGATCATCCTCGTCCTCATCTTCATCTTCATCGTCATCGTCATCGTCTGCGTCAGACACAAAATGGTACTGCTGTGCACTGCCAGGCGGTGTTTTCGGAAATCTTGGCGTTATATGGCCCAGGTCTTTCGCCGCCATCGACAGCCGTTTACGCATCGGCGTTTGCGCCCTGTGGCCCACACCGCCCACATCTTCGTCCTCATCTGCCGACTCCCCCGACACATCTCGTTGCGCCAGAAACGTAGATGCTGTGCCTGGTCCAATAGTCGACATGTTTGTAAACCCAGACAATCCAGTCAGTTCTGCTCCGCTCATCGAGTAATTGACAGTACGTGTGCTTGTTCCAGGAGTGTGGGGATACCGAGCCGGAGTCGAGTGCATCGGTCGCCCTGATGTAATGAGCGGTGGGCGGATCGGCGGATAATCGCACTCGAACTTTAATCCAGTTGTATTGTCCGAAGCAGATGTTGACGTAGGCAGTGCTGATAGTGAGTTACTGCGTGTGGCAAACAGAGGAAGAGGCTGGTTGCCACTTGAGGGCTCGTCACGGAACACCGGAATTCGCGCACTCACTGGAGTTTTCGGGCCCAGTGCCCGCATCAACGACTCGCCCTCATCTGCCGCATCCGAGCTCTCATCAATACTCTGCAACCGCACATCTTGCTCTGGCACTCGAGCTGCCAGGGGAGTCGGTCGAGCCCGCGCCAACCGCATTTCCTGGCGTTTCGCCGCCCGAATGCTGTTCAGCACCATTGTGGGCGGGTTGTTGTCATCGCTCGAATCCACAAACGACTCGAACCGAGCTGGCCGCGCCGACGTTGGAATAACGGGCGCATGCGTTGAGCTGCCCCGGGGCACAACATTAGGTGTTACTGGGCCCATTGTAAACTGATAATCGTCGTCTATAAACGAGCCATCGCTCGCCGCTCCATTGGCACTTTTGCTGAGCCCATTTCGCTTGGACTTGAGCTCGCTTGTTGCGCCCAGCAGACTGTCAGAGTCAGAGTCTGAATCAGAAAGATTGTTCCAGATGCCCAGCATGTCTTTTTGCGCCACTCGTGTGTTGATGGTTGGCGAGTTTACAGCTACGCGCTTGTCATACACTGACTCATCCACTATATCGTCGTCGCTATTCGCAGCGACGGCAGGCTCAAAGCGGTACTGGGACAGCTGCGCTCGGGCTTCCTCCGCACACTGCGGCACGCCATTGCCGTTTGGAAACAATATAGAGTCGGGCATGACCATCCGCTCAGCCGGCTTGGCTTTCGCCTTATCTTTGGCTTTAGCTTTAGACTTTCCCGTCCCTGCACCGCTCTCCGCAAGCAGCCCTGCATCCAAAGGCTCTCCGCTTTGAGCCGCCGCTGTGCTGTCATTAGCACTATCGCTAAACACTGTAAACTTCTCCATCGGCTGCACATGCATTGTGGCATTAGGCCCTGTGCCAGGCACTTGGGCGCGCCGTGTGCTCTGCTCGAGCTTCTGGCCTCGCCAGCTCGTAGCTTCGGGCAAATTTTCTTTCCTCCGGCTCTCGTCCGTCCCGATATCCCGCCACGAGCCACTTGCAACACTCGCAGAGTCACCGTTTGGGTCCGTAAACACCCGGATCCTTCCATTTGGCCGCACCACCGGCTCGTGCTCCGGCAGCCCGCGCAACGACTGCGGCATCGTGTTGGCCGCCGCCGACCGCACAGACTTTCCGCTCCGCTTCGTGCCCAGCATCGTTCGCTGCGCATTCTCGTCATTAACACCCCGTCTCCGCTCCACTCTCTCCAATTCCTCCGGCGGCTCAACGCCGTGCATCGTGCGTGCCATTACCCGCCGCTGGAACTCATCGAACCGCCGCTTGAGCCGAGCCAACGGCTGCGCCTTGCGCGCAATCCCCAGCTGATACACTTCATCAGCCTTCCGCACACTATTTGTGGCTTCCAAATGCTTTGCATACTCCTCGTAGAACACCGCTTGCGAGTCACCGATTCGGTTGGCCACCAGGAACTGGAACACCGCGTCCTGGCCCGTACCCACAATATTTGTGTACCAGATCCACATTTTCACAAACCGCGCGTCGTTTCGGTACCGCTCCTCATGCCGAAACAGCTGCAATGGCTTCTCCACCAGCTTGATTATCGCATGATGTCCGTGCGCCTGTGGAAACACCTCGAGCAGCCATTGTACGTACCGGTAGTACACATCGAGTGGGTCGTCTGATTCCACAGGGTCGGTGGCTGCTATTTCTTGTTGAAACTGCGTGTTTTGCTCTTGCAAGTGGCTGGACACACCGAGTCCGTCCATTTCTGTAGATTCGCTCGAAGATGGTTGGAGCAGGCGCAAAGGCTGTAAGCTGTGGCGGTGCGTGCTGTTGAGTCCGGCAGAGTCTTTGCCCCCGTAGAGCAATGCAAGCGTGTTGGCTGACCGGCCTCGCCGCAACGGCTGGATGTTTTCCTTTTGGTGCTCAAAATCAGAAAAATCCACAACCTTGCCGCTCGTCTCGTCAACCGGCACCTCGAAATCCGAATTTGTCTCGGGCATATAGTGTAAAAATTAAAAAAAGCAAGTGTGTTTACGATAAATGCGCTTGTTTGTTTGCTGGACTAATACCCAGTTGATCCTTGGTGATCAAGGGCTGATCCATTTTGCATCAAAGTTGTGACGAAACAAATAAGCATCGCATGCACTTTACTTTGCTTTTTCTCTTTAGTTTACTTTTAGTCTTGTATAATGCCGCCAAAAAATAAGAAAAAGAGCAAGAAGCCTGCTCGGGATCCACGAGCGTATGCGACGACCAGCACGCCGGCCAAGGCACGAGCCCGGTCGCGATCGATTAGCAAAGAACACAAATCACCAACCGCAGCAACCAGCGATCCACCTCCAGACACATTGGCATTGCCTCCATCCAGCCCACCAGCCAAAGACCCTAACTCTGTCTCTACATGGGTATCAATCGACCTGGCCAAACGCCAAGCATCCGACCGCATCCACCACGAACAAACGCTCAAATCACAGTTCTCCTCATCACCGCCCATCGTCCACGCAAGCGCCCGCAGCGAAGACTACATTGTCGATCTCATCCGATCCGGCACACTGTCCATTGCTCCAGATCCTTTGAGCATTACACAAATGTCGGTGCGCGAGTGGACCGAAGCCGCCAACTTTGTTATTGAAACAGCGAGGGCGTATGGGTTTGATATGTTTGATATTGAACAGGCGTTGGATGCAACGAGTGGAGTGGGCGGGTTGGTGGATGCGTTGGCGTGGTTGTGCACACGAGTGCCGGCCGAGCGGTTGCCGGTTGATATGCGCGATAAGCTGGAGTTTGGACAGCTTCAAGTAACTGTTGAGCCTTTGTTGGAAACGCCTGCGGCTAGTGGGCAAAGAGATGTCGAGCCAGAGTCTACAATGCCGATATTGCGTGAGGACAGCGAAGAGGCAGATGTTGCTGCCACTACATCCGAGCCACCAATTGCTGAAAATAGCGCAATAGAGCTCAAGACAATAACTTCTGAAAGCTACGAGCTGAACGGTTTGATTGCCCAGGTACGTGACGATGACTTTGGAATTGATGCGTATGACAGCGATGAAGAGGATCCAGGACTGGCGAGTGGTCGGCACCACGTGCGAGTGAGCGCATTTGAGGAACTACTGGATTATCTGCGTATCAGCAACCAGAACCAGCAGCATCACGCCAAAATTAAAACTGTGACTGAGCTGATCAAATCGGAAAAAGCGGCTATTGCAAAACTAGAGGACGACTGGATATACCGATCGGAGCGCGCCGAAGCAGAGTTCAACCGACTGTGGCCAGCGTTCCACGACCAGTTGCTTGACAGCATACGGCGCATCAAAGACAGTTTTGTAGTGGAAGAACCAGAGGAAAATATTGTGCTGGACGACAGTAGCGGCAGTGAGTGCGGACTCGGAGCAATGTTTGCGGAGATGTTGGATATGGATAACGAGCCACAAACAGAATCTCAAAGTTCTGTTGCAGTACTGCGTGTTGCACCAGAGCACGGCTGGACCGGAGTACCAATCCGGGTCCTTGTTGATCAGGTCGTGCACCACTACGACAAACAGGCCCAAGTGCGGTTCAGCACATTCAAAGCCAGTCCACGCGGCCATACAGGCAGTGTTCGCATCGTGTGGTCTCAGCCCGCTAAAGCAGCGCGCATTGTAAAGCACCAGCGTTTGCTTCCTGGCGCTGATTTCACCATTGATCTTTTGAGCCACTGCTGGACTATGCCAACTGATATTGCCGGGCACACATCGCATGATGCGCGAGACTTGGCCGCCCTTACACTGTTGTACATGCAGCCAGATATTGGCCACCAGGCAAATATGCGGCTGCCTCATGCGCTGCGCGAACAGTGGAAAAAGTGGGAACAAGCCGAGCAACACAAACAGCGCCAAACAGTCGAGCAAGAACATGAGGCACGCGTAGAACTGTTGCAGTCTCTACACGCTCAGTACTTGCTAGCCACCGAGGGCCACAATATCGAAACTACTGAAAGTGCCGCAGATGTTCCGCAAGCCAGACACCCAAAGAGGCATGTGCAAACATTTACAGACCGAGCGGCTCTGGCCCGTAAGCGCAAATGGGCATCAACAACAATTGCAACGCGACAGAGCAACGATAAATGGACATTGGAGTTTGGCGCAGCACGGGGCCGACTGCCGGTGACGCAGCACCAGACTACGATTGCCGCGACCTTTCAATCTAATCAGGTGCTGATCGTGCGCGGCGAGACGGGCAGCGGCAAATCAAGCCAGATTCCGCAATTCGTGTTGCAGTCGCTGCTTGAGACTGGATATACTGGCGGCCGCGTTATGTGCACACAACCACGTCGTATATCGACCATGGCGATTGCCGAACGTGTGTCAAACGAATTAGGCGATCCACACATAGGCGGCTCGTCATCAATTGTCGGGTTCCAGATCCGCATGAACTCGAAATGCGCCGACGAAAACGCCCTTGTGTTCTGCACAACTGGTGTATTGTTGCGCATGCTCGTTGACGACCCTGATCTGCGCTCGATCAACTGCGTAATCTGCGACGAAGT
This sequence comes from Coemansia sp. RSA 720, assembly GCA_027577495.1. Classification (NCBI taxonomy): domain Eukaryota; kingdom Fungi; phylum Kickxellomycota; class Kickxellomycetes; order Kickxellales; family Kickxellaceae; genus Coemansia; species Coemansia sp. RSA 720. The sequence continues at coordinate 6,049 of JANBQV010000104.1, read as the reverse complement.
ACAAGAGCGAACGATTGAGTTTGATTACTTATTGATTGTTCTGCGCCGCGTGTTAATGAGACGGCCGGATCTACGCTTGGTGCTCATGAGCGCAACGATTGACGTGTCGCTGTTCTCCATGTACTTTGATAACTGCCCGGTTATTGATATTCCCGGACGGACGTTTCCCGTTCGCGACATGTTCCTCGAAGACGTTGTACATATTTCCGGGTATGCGTTGGATCCAAGCAGCGTGTACGCAGCAAGAGAAGATACAAGGCGAGCGGTTACTGCAGATGGCGAGCATGTATCACATTACGGTGATTCTGGTATGGCCAACGCGTGGAGGACGATTAACAAGATGCGAGCAGACAAGGTTGATCTTGATCTTGTATGCCATTTGGTACGGGGAATGTGCGGATCAATGGACAATAGCTGGGCTACATACTGCCGCACGAACGTGCCACAAGGCGCAATACTTGTGTTCTTGCCCGGCATATACGAGATCCGGCGTTTGGCAGCAATGCTCCAGAGCGACTTGAGCGTTTCGGAATCAATGCTCGTTGTTCCACTGCACTCGGCGTTTGCCAACGACCGACCCATGGACAGCACGCTGACATACCAGGAACTGGCGTTTGCACCTGCCCACAATGTACGCAAAATAGTGCTGGCAACGAATGTCGCAGAAACGGGTATAACCATTCCCGACGTAACTGTGGTTATCGACTGCGGACTGTCCAACCAAATGGTATACGACTCCCGCCTCCACATCTCCCGCTTGCAAACACTCCCTGTCAGTCGCGCCAACGTCCGCCAGCGCCAAGGCCGCGCCGGCCGAGTCCAGCCCGGTCTATCTTTGTGCCTGTTTACGCAGCACGAATTTCACAAAATGCGCGAGTTCGAGTTGCCCGAAATGCAACGATTGCCGCTCGCAAGTCTGTGCCTGTTGGCCAAAGCGCATGGAGTTTGCAATGTAGTTCAGTTTATGGAGCAGGCGGTGGAGCCGCCACGGCAAAAGGCAGTCGTGCATGCGGTTGTGGAGCTGCAAGCGGCTGGGGCGTTGGACGAAGATGAGCAGTTGACGCCTATTGGAAGGTACTTGTGCTACTTGCCCGTGGACATTGCCATAGGAAAGCTGCTTGTGTATGGAGCCACACTGCAGTGCCTTGACTCGGTCCTCACCATTGCCGCAGCGTGCTCACTCACCGCAAGTTTGCTCAATGTGCCGTACGATGCTCGAGCCAAAGAACTGGCAAGCCAAGCACATGCAAAGTTCGCTGCTGCTATGCATCCAAAGGACCCTGTGTCTGACCACATGGTATCTCTAAACATATATCGTGCGTGGAAACAACTGGCCATGCAGCCACACACCACTCGCGCACAGCTGGTAAAGTTCTGCACGGAAAACTGGCTCAACCGCGACGCATTCGACATGCTCGAAGACCTGCGCGAACGGTACTTGCGGCTCTTGTACGAGCAGGGCTTGATTTCATATGATCAACGCAAGGGTTCGCGCTCAGTGTCTCGACTTATTCGCCCGCCCTCGTCACGAGCGTTTCGTGCAGGGTTCGCCCGAGCTCCACAAACCAGCAATGTTAATGACTCGTGGGCTGTAGTTTGTGCGGCCATTGTTGCGGCCATGGACCACACAGTTATGCCATCGCAAAATGGCTTTGTCATTGGCCAAACGACGGTCGCCAAACGTGTGTACGGGATTGGCGCAGCTATCCAGATTCGCGACCGCGAACGTATTGCTACACGGCCAATCCACCTTGACCCGTTGTCCGTGGTCCACAAGTTCCTAGTCACAAATGACTCACGGCACGCAATCATTGCCACATCGCTCTCTGGTACATCGACCAAAGTAACCGCCCACACTTTGTCTCGCATGCACTTGCCACTTTGCGTGCTGTTTGCCCGCTGCCTCGAGTATTGGCCAAAAGCACAGTTGCTCATTGTCGACCGGTGGATAAAGTGCAAGTGTCGGGCCAAAACTGCCCTTGTGCTTATGGTGTTAAGGGACAAGGTACAGGAAATATTGGAGCAGCGCATAAGGAACCCAGGCGTTGCACTGAGCGAGGAAATGCAGAAATGGATGCACGCTGTTGTTTATTACGTTGGTCACTTGCACCACTGAGGTTCGTTAGTGTTTCGGTCACGGTATAAATTAATAAAGGCACGGGAAATGTGAATTGCCGATGACTGGAGCGTCCAAAGACTGCCGAAACGGAAAGAAAAGGGGTTTGTGCATTCGGCAGTTTCGCCCTTTATCTGTCTGCAAACTAGAATATAAAGAACCTCATTTGCCGCTCCACCCAACCATTCACCATCCGCTCTTTTCTTTTCTCTGGTTTATATACACGGCTTTATAATATGCACAATACTGACCCCGATGATGAACCTCATACATGTTCGAGGTGCGAGAAACTAATGACAGTGAAAGAATATCGCAATCATGGTTGCACAATCTCGAAACCTGAGCCGCAATAGTATACATGGTTGGTAGAACAAACCGCATGTTGGCTGCTTGTATTTCTATGTTTCTAATATCTGCCAACTATTACTATGTACGGTTGTTTATAGTCCAATGCAAACGGACAAGCTTTTACGCTTAATAATGTAGCTTTTGTAGTTTACCCTGTTGCTAATTGGCACACTAACAGTTGTGCTAATATTTTTTATTTTAAATACACTTTAATAAATGTAGTAAACTCCCTGTTCTTTGACTAAATGCAAAGCACAGATTAGTTTAATATATTTAATCAAACTCTATATTAACCACATCCTCTATAAGCAAACCTAGCGATACATTTTAATGACTGCTTTGCTGGGTGCAAATGAAATATTAAACTCTACCTTTTCATTCTCTCTCGAATATAGTCTGCATATTCTAGGACTAATGCGCATCAACTGTTGGTGTATTTTGATTGGTGTGACATAAGCAAACCCGAAAAATACAACAGTTTGAAAGTTTGGGCATTGGTCAAGTAGCAGCATAATACACGTTGTTACTAGGTCGACAAACGCAGTGTCTAGGCTATGAATTGACCATGTGTGAAAATATTTGCTAAGCGGATTAAACGTTGATTGCATGAACTTTAGCATTTTGGGCAGCGACATTCCTGAATATTTATCTCCAAGCGATGTAATGGGTGACTTTAGGTACGACAGCCGAGGCAGTGCTTGCACCAAAACCACAATATTTTCAAACGACACATTGCTGCACCCCAGATGCAGGTATTTCAAATTGTGGTGTTGTATTTTACAATCAATTGATCTAATCATTATGTAGTAGAATGATTGTGCCTGTAGTTCGAGATAATGGGTGCTGGATAGTAATCCCTGAAAAAAAAAATTTGAGCAGCTGTTTATACTTGCATTGCTAGCTGCTTCATCTTTGCTGAAAATTACAACGTCTTGTAAAGCAATCATGTTTTCCTTATTGAACACCCTATCCAAGCCCAGCTGCATTGTTGCTTCAATGCTCAATACAAGTTCTACAGACTCTAATGACCACCGATTACCACGAAACAACACATTGTCACTGAAAGGATACTCAAAGCATATATCTACTTTGCAAAGCCGGGGGAAAACAACCGCATTCCCGGTTGGCGGAATAACATGTTCTGGTGTAAAATCGATACCTCTTAATGACAACTCTACAAGTTGCGGATAGCACATATACTCTTCCTTTGCATTAACACAATGCACAAGCTCCTCTATTCCCTCAAATGTACAATACGAAATATAAAGCTTTTGGAGTGACTGCAAGTTGGTATAAAGTATATTAGTAAAAGTTTTATAATTGGCAGCCCAAGTAATTGAAAGTGATGTCAGGCCAGTAACCAATAAACTACTTTCAGTTCCGCTTCCAAGTAACGTATTATTTGCAAAATTTATAACTGACAGAGTTTCAGAAAGCTCGTCAGCCAAATTGCTTTTGTGCTGGTGAGTATTAGCATATATGTCCATGGATATAAATATAGACATATATATGAGTGTCACTGATTCCAATACAGGTAGCATCTGACAAATATGCCGAACCAGGCTGCGAATATTGCTATTTGCATCAGGACACTCCAATTGTGTTTCTTGTCTATGCCTAATGCAAAGGCTTATGTGTTTTAAGCTAGGAAAGACAAAGCTGCCAACATTACTTGCTAACAGTTGGCTCAATGTTTTGACATTTGTTGCCTCACAAGTCAACATCTATAAACAACTTTAGCATGTATGTGTTATATCTCTGGTCAATGGTTTCTATAATATTGTCATGATAACATGCGTAAACAGTATCGGGCTTGTATCGTTCTGAAATACCAATTGTGCCGGACCCAAACATCATGGGCAGTGTGACTTGTCGCCAATCATGGCATACGTGAAAAAGTGCAACGAGTGGAGGGGTTTTTTTGCTTCTATCATCAATGTCGAGTTCGCTTTTGGACTGGCACACGTACTTTGCCACTTGTCGAACCAAATGATACGGAAGAACAGAAAACGCATAGTTGGTCATTATTAGCTAATAGTATAAAATAAACCTAGTAGAGAAAAAAGCAATCAGGAAAAATACGCCAGAAAGGGACAAAAGACAAATGTGGCAAAAGGACTCTTGCTCTTTGAACCAACAAATGGGTGCCGTTCGATGGATGGAATCCAACCTATAAATTTTTAAAACTTGACGCTGAAGCCAAATCCGCATTCAAATATGTATCACTCAAGCAATGTTTTATCCTCGGGCACCCAAAGCATATTCTTCATTTTCTACACATCCTCTGCTTTTATGCGCCAATCACAACAGACCAGCTTGTGGTCCCCTCGTGTAGATAGCCAACTGCTACACGGATTGCCGGTAAAGGTTTGCTAAACAGTATTCATTGCTTCCATTTTACTTAATTTGTATAGTTATACAACTGCAGCTAGTCCAAAAGCCATTCAATCTTTTACAGTAACAAAATTCTTTACATAAATGACTCTTCGCACTACCAAGCTACAACCTTTTGGTTTAGTGCTAATGTTCAGCCATCAATAGTACTATAAGAAACGTGAAACAAGATAAATGTATGTTTGCAAGTACCTATCCGAGAAAACCCCAAATGTTTACAAACGCGACTTTAACAGCCTTGGATTAAATTAATATTATTAGTTGCATGGGAAATGTGGAATGCCGATGACTGCAAATTTAATGCGATGATTGCCGAAGAACAAAATGGGGCACTATTCGGTTGCAATCATAGTAGCCCACTTCTTCGGTGACGTATTATGGCCTGAATTGCCTTGTTTTCACCATTTGCTACTTGAGCTCGGTTATAAAAAGCAAGATACACTGCCCCTCTCATACATGTTACACAACCATCTTTACTAAACAAACTCAATCATTCCAATTCTTTCCACTAAAGTTCTATATACTATATAAACAAACACAGCTTGACTGATATAATGCACAGTACTATAAATTTACCAAACACGTTCTGCTCAAGGTGCAGAAAGAATTTTTCAGAATCGGATTATGCCTCCCACCCATGTACACTCGCTAGATAATCTAGAGCCTAATAAAAGTCTTAGCTATTAACAGATTGCACTATATGAATTATTCACATGTAGATGCATCTGCAAATATATATTTACAGCACGCAGCATAATAGGCTTGAAATATAAGTATGCACCAAAATACCAGCTTATTATAATTAGTAGTTTAAATTATTACCAATTGTTAAAATAAAACTGTGCTAATATTCACTATCCAGGAGTAAAACAACAACAAAACTGTTGTGAATAGCATTCTTTACAACAAAAACACAATGCACAGATGCACAACCAAACCACCCCTAGAAATGGTAGATAGTTATTCAAGTAAGACGTATATTTTATAGCCAGCTTGGTTGTGTTCTTTGAAAATAAACTGTTTGCCTGACAGGAAATGTGGGATTCTGGCATTTATTTTGCATTTCGGCACGGTAAATGGCAATATGTGGATGACTCGGAACTGTTTCCGAAGAACATGGCCGTTTTTTGTTTGTCTAGCCTTTTTGGCTCTGCAGTGCCAATGTTGTGACTTGCACTTGTGCCGAGGACT
>JANBQV010000103.1:0-49061 GCA_027577495.1 Coemansia sp. RSA 720 | reverse complement strand
GGTATTTATTATAATTTAACTAGCTAAATAAAAAACTTTTCTCAGTCATGTTCTAATTTTTTGGAGAAGCCTATATAAAGTATCATTAACAAAAACTGGGTTAAACAGAGAACACCAAGCATTCTACTATTTTTTTCTTGGACTATATGGTGACCAACCTACTCAAAACACAGCTTTTTGGAAAATGTCAGTGCAGTCTCTGTCAAGTCTTCTATCCAGCCAACAAATGCAGTCAGTAGGTGATTGGCTATTGCTGTAATTAATCCAAGAAAAACAAAGATGCCCAATTTAGTTTTAATAAAACTATTCAAAGAACAATTTGCTTTGTGTAGATGTTAATGCAAGACATGTATCATGCCAATTCACTTTAGTTTTGTAGAGCAGTGCTGAATATAAAATCCACCTCACTTTTCTTGTTTTCTGTCCAAAATATTCATTCCTCTCATTCATCCACAATTCAGTGCACCTTTTTGCTCAATAATTAATTGCTTTGCTAATTCATTGTAAACATGGGTGCATACACATTTATTGCTTCTGCAAAACTTATAAATGCAATGCCTGGAATGGAGAACAAACTTACAGATATACCTATGAATGAAGTTGGAAGATACTGGTCAGTTTCCACTGTAATTTCAATTTTGGAAACACAGTGGGTATTGCCAAGAAGGTCTGACTATTGTCTAACTACGGATTATGAAGGGAAGAATCCTATTTCAAATAATAATATTATAGTTACAGCAGAAAACAAGCTGTTTTATGTAAGCACCCACAACTAATATTGTTAGTAAAGACATTTTCAACTTTTAGTTATGTTGTACAGCAGCTGAGTTTGTACAACACCCTAACATATTAGGGCATAGTTTCTACTAGAGCTCTGTGGTTTTAAAGGACATGCTGTCCTGAGTTTCTAATAAACTCTTCAACTTTTTCTAAAGTACTCTTTTCTTGTAATAAGTTATATAATCTACTGAAATGACAATAGCACAGCCTGGCTTTCTAGGTCTTTTATTTAAAATTTAGCAGACACTTCTTGTTATATTTGTATATTTCCAGATGTAGAATTGTTCAGTATACTATAGTCTAAAACAGCCTACATGAAACTGAAAGTTTTATGGATGTAGCTCATTTGGTTCTAATGATTTATTAGTATCACACTGCTGAACTATTATTTCAAGCTAACATAACACATGATACATGAAAATGAAACTTAAGAAGAAGTTAAAGGTTTATTACAAACTTCAGGACAGCATGTCCTATAAAAAGCACAGAGCCCTAATGACACTGATTAAAACTAGGCTGTTGTATAATAAAATATGTTCTGACTTCAAAATAAGTTAGTTTCCTATGAAAATACTACCAGACAACATGTCCTTATATGTGGTGTCAGTCGTGTACTGACACAGGGAAAACCTAATCCAATATATCATGTGTGACATATGTATAATACATGTGACATGATACATATCTCACATGATTATACAACATATATGGTGTCAGTCGTGTGCTGACATGAAGAAAACCTAATCCAATATGTGATGTCATAGATGTATGATCATGTGAGTTAAGCCACATGTCACATGATCATACAACACTCAGGCAGGGGTTGATGGAGCAAGCACTGGAGCAAATAGACAATCTACAGCTACAAGACCTGAAAATGCTAAAAGTGTGCTTGCCTACTATGGAAAGTGACAATCTGGCAGGGTGGGGAGGTGGAATTCAAGGGGAATTGGTAGCCCAAGAATAAGCAGCAGTTTTAGAAGGAAAGGCGCTTGGGCACACAGTTGTCAACCAGGTGACAGAAGATGCAGCTGTCACAGTTGTAGAGTGGATGTGAGTCAGGTGTACCAGAGTTCTGCAGTACAATGCTTCACAGGAAATATAGCTTGAACTGCCAGCAGATAACAGGCTGAGTGAGTTGTGGCTTCCCACCTTCTGGGACTGGCAGCCAAATGACAGGTAGCTTTGTCTAGTAAAGTTTATTTTGTTCCACATCTTTCATATGGATGTGGCAGGCACAGTACTTTAGTGCTTCACAAGTCCTCACCTTTTTCGAGTGACCCTACCCAAAATTTATTGTCCCCATTAAGGGGTTTAATAAAGCAACTCAAAATCAAATAAAAAAGATGTGATCAGCCCCCAATCCATATTTTCATTTTTTGCTTTAGCAAGTATTTATTTAGTTGCTTTTTATTCATTTTCAAAGTTTATTGTAAACTAGAGTAAGTTTTTTTTTTGGAAATACGAGTTCTGCGGAGGAGGATATTTAGTAATTCACTTGGCTTTATGGGAAACGCAGTATTGGCTCAAATAGTGAAACAATGTGATCATTGATTTTGATTCTGCAATTAACACGTAAAACGCGTTGTTTTATTCTATTTTTTTTACTAATTTGCAAAAACAAATTTATAGAATTTGAGTTCGCGACTATAAACTAGCATGGACGAGGTGTACGAGGTCGAGCGCATCATCGGGCGCCGTATATCAATAGTGCGCCAAACCGAGTACCTTATATTCTGGAAAGGTTACGACATAAACGAATGCTCATGGTCGGTCAGCTCCGATGTGGACTGTCCCGAAGCGCTTGACGAGTTTGACGAACGGTGTTTTGCGCTGCGCAAGGCGTACCGGGATAACAAAGATGTCGAGTGTATTGACCGGTTTGTGAACGAAGGCATAGCAACGCTCGTAGACGAAGGAGCGGAAATATACGCAAACAACAAATCACCGTTCGATGATGAAATGGACGACTTTGTGTTTGCGGGCGACTCGGGTCCACGGCCGGTTGAAGCCAAATCAAAATGGACAGCGCAAGTCGCTACGCACGGGTGGAACCGCGTGGCCCGGATCTCGCAGTTTACTCGGCAAGTCGCCAAGATCCGTGGCACGATCAATGATCTGTGCGGAACAGTATATTACTTGAGCGAGTGGGAAGACAAAGCAACGTCATGGGAGCGCGCCGACAAAGTTGGGCATGTGTTGCATGCGTTTGAGAATGCGAGGTTTGCCACTGAACGTAAGGCGCTGGTCAGGCTGTACCGGAGATCAAAACGGTCGGCCGATCCATCGATGGTTGCTACGAGAGAGCCAAAGTACATGTTGGAGAAGACGCCTGTTAAAGAGCATGTGGCACGTAGTGTGGGCTCGTTGTTTGACATGGGCACGAGTTTGTTAAGAGGGGCAGATGAGTCTATTCAGATTGCAAGTACACCAGTTCGTATATCACGAACCAATTCTGACACCTCATTGACTGAAATGCTGGTACAAGCAACGCCAAGCACAGACCAGTCAGATACGCCACTGATCGAATCGCTCATGCACGCAACGCCGAACCGAGAGCTGTCGGAAACTCCGCTGATCGAAACGCTCGCGCATGCCACACCGAGCAGAGGCCAGTCAGACACGCCAAGCAGTATGACACAAGTAGTTACCAGAGACCGACCGAAACGCACAGCATATGTGTATATAGACCACGCGATGGGCAGCCGGGTTAAACGGCGACACACCCAGCCCATTGACTCTGATGTTGAAATCATCGAGGACAGCGAAGTCATTATGCCCGCGATGGGCCGAGCAACCGACACAAAGTGTGGGCTCTGTATGGTCGACGTCAGCGTAACGGTGGATGGACCGCTTGGCCACCGCATGTGCACGGAATGCGGGATATCCTATCACAACCCATGCTTTACCCGACTGGCTAAACGCCTTGAGCTTGGGCCTGCATATATCGCCACACTGAGCCAAACTCCTCAGTCGTTTGTGTGTTGGTTCTGTCGCGAATATGCTGTACAAGTAGTAGACGAGTACATTACATGGCGCGGCGGACAAACTGTATTGGGCGGTCGTGCTGTGTCGCTGGGTCGCGTGGATGTTGCGGTTAAATGGAAGAACATGTCGTATCGACATGTGGCGTGGGTGCCGTTTGTTTGGCTCAGCACGACACGCAGGTCGATGGCATTGCGGAGTATGAAGATGCAGGTGCAGGTGGGAGCACGAGCGCCATTGCTCGAGGACTGTGTGGACGTTGCACATACCCAGCCCGCACGTATAATCGGAGCCAAAAAGGCCGAACTGCGGTCTGTTACCCGGCGCATGCAACAGCTTCGTGCGTCGTCTACCAAAGTACCTGAACATGAGTGGACGTTGTTCGCAGAGTACGATGCTGTGTGGGTAGCATGGAAAGGCCTCGATATTAGCGATGCGACGTGGGAGGCGCCGCCCAGTCCGCTTTCCGATGCAGACGATTATGTGCAATGGCACAAAGTGTTTCGAGCATGGCAGCAGGCTGAGCAAGTAAGTGTGAACAAACGGCTCATAGGACGCACAGAACACACAGAGCAGATTGCAAAAGTTAGTGGAGGGATGCTCAAGCCGTACCAGGAGGACGGCACAAAATGGCTTGTGCAGAAATGGACGCAGGGCAAATCGGCCGTGCTGGCGGATGAGATGGGCATGGGAAAGACTATCCAGACGATTGCGTTTCTGCTGACTGCGTATCGATCGACAATCGATCAGAATGCGGAGACTAACTCGGGGACGTTTCCGTTCTTGGTGGTCGTGCCAACGACGCTGGTAGCCAACTGGGCACGGGAGTTTCAGATGTGGGGACCGGAGCTTGTGGTAGCTGAGTTGTCTGGCCGTGCTGCTAGTCGTGACTTGCAGCTGGAGCACACATTGTTTAGGCGATCGAAAGGACGGCGTGACCTAAAGTGCCACGTCGTGTTGACCAGCTACGAGGCACTCAACCAACCTACCGCATGCTCTGCAATGCGCTCCATCATGTGGCAATCAATCATTGTGGATGAAGGCCACCGCTTGAAAAACGACCAAACAAAGACGTTCCAAACTCTGCGTCAGTTCTCGTCCCGAATGCGGCTTGTGCTCACCGGAACTCCATTGCAGAACCATCTGAGCGAGTTGCATTCTGTCATGTCGTTTGTGGATCCGCAGGCATTTACATCGAGCGATGTGTTTAGCGTCGAGACGCCCGAACAAATAGAACGCACCAAGGATATGGTGCGGCCGTATATACTCCGGAGGACGAAAGCCGAGTTACCCAAACTGGTGCCACCGCGGCATGAGTTGATATTGCATGTGTCGATGACCAGGTTGCAGCGCGAATTGTATCGGGCGACGCTGAGCCGGAATGTACGAGTATTGCGGGACATATCGGCGGCGTTACAAGCTACAGGCGACGTGTCAGATGCATCGGAAGATACTGCAAAAGGGCGGTTACGCAGCGACACCACTGTTAAACAAACAAAGAAACCTCGCGTGTCTTCGCTCAACAACATATTGATGGAAGTGCGCAAAATCGTCAGTCATCCATACTGCCTCCCCGACGTTGAGCCCGTGTTTTCCACCGACCATGAACGTCACACACGACTCATCGATGCGTGCGGCAAGCTCAAACTCCTGCACGTGTTGCTCCCCGAGCTTAAATCACGAGGACACAGGGTGCTGTTGTTTGCGCAGTTCAAGGATACGTTGTCGATATTGGAAGACTTTTTGGGCGGAGAAAGCATTGGGTGTGTGCGCATTGACGGTGATACGCCGGCGAGTGTGCGGCAGTCGCGCATTACGGCGTTTAACGATCCACAGTCCACAGATATGGTGTTTTTGGCGTCGACACGGACTGGTGGATTGGGTTTGAACCTGACATCGGCAGATGTGGTCATTATCTACGACTGCGACTTTAATCCGCATGCTGATTTGCAAGCCATGGCGCGTGCACACCGGATTGGGCAAACAAAGCCTGTGTATGTGTTCAAACTGGTTACGCAGGACACAGCCGAAGAACGTATAGTCGAAATGGCCACGCGCAAACTCGTCCTGGACCATTTGGTTATTCAGAACATGCACAATGTAGATGTTGGCCATGTGGAACATGGCCGCGTAGAACAAGCACTGCGACACGGTGCAAGCCGTGTGTTTGGCGAAGACGCACAAGCTGACGAACGCACCATTGTGTATGATGCACAAAGGGTGCGTGCTTTGCTCGATCAGTGCAAACGAGCGGTGGAGGCTGAGCAGCAGAAAGCAATCTCGGCACCCGAAGACTTTTCACGAGTGTGGGTCGCCGATTCTGCAGGCGATATGCACGAGCTGGAGGATATGGTCGATACGGAGAGCGATGTGTGGGCGCAGTTGCTGGCCCGAACGGATCAACCAGCAAGTGTTGTGCAGTTGCCGACAGAAGATGTGAATGGCCGGTCGTTGCGTGTCCGTAAGCACAAAGTAGACTATGTGGTGAACGACACAAAGCGAAGCTCGGGACCTGTGGATGCAGAGTTTGTGCCCGACGAAATCGAGTTGATGGAACCACACATTGTGGCCAAAGACGATCTGCTGAGCATCGTGAGCATGCACCGCAAACGCTTGTTAACATCATATACAGCAGGCGAAGGGCAGACGGTGGAGCAAATGCGCGATGTTGAGACACAGTTTGCTGCGCTTGCAAACGGCCGGTGTGTGCAGCCCGGCGCAATTCCCGGACCTGGATCACCCGATTTGTTTTTCCCGATTCCAGCCAACATTCGACTCCGTATGGGCGTGCAAGTGCCTGAGCAGCCCACGCCATCCTGTCCCATGTGCACGACACCCCACGGCCACTCGTACTGTCCGTTTATCACTGATCCCACATTTATCTCCGCAGTGCGTATGATCAAACAAGTCCCGGGGTACTGGCACCACCCGCACTTTCACAACTTTGTTGCATGGTACACTGTGCAATATGTGTGGTTTGTCCTGGTACACGAGGAAGGCGAATTTGTGCACAAGACAAATATTCGGGCGAGGCCCAAGTACATGGTGGATGCGGGCGAGTACGTACGCAAGGCGAGAGCGAGACGTGAAATGAAGACAAAGGTTGCAGCGGTGAGTAAACTGCGTGGGGTGTACGAGCGCGCCAAACGGGAGCAACAAGAAGAAACTGTATATTCTGCGTTCTATGAGTCGTTCGCCGCCGTTGATTCTTCGCTGGATTTAATCGGTCTGCCGTCAGAGCAAAAACAGCCTGTGCGCAGTTACGTGCTTGCTAGCCTTGACTCGCCCGCGTACACAAAGTTCTGCGACATGTTGGCTGGCTCCCATGTCGATTTGCACACAGTAAATGATTCAAAGTGGCTGCAGAAACATCTCGAGTGGTTGTGTGGGTACAGAATGAAACTCGTGCAGAGTGGGCGGGCGGCCATTGATCGGCACGAGTTTGTAAGTGCAGGCGACCAGGCAATGGGTCTTCGGCTTATCAGCATGCGTGTCGAACAAGTACGCACGCGCATCGACAACCTAAATAGCAAAACCAGTACACTCGAACAACCTAAGCAAACAAGTGCGCTGACCACCGATTTGCAAACATACATAACTCGGTTACGCGACCTTCAATATTTGGTCTCGCAGTCTACCCAAACAAATGTGCAGCCCGTTCATATCGTGACGCAGTATATTGAGCAGACACGTAACTACTGTGCAGGCGTGTTGGCGAAGCTGGGGCTGCCAGGACAGGGTGTGAAAGTGGTCGCTGGGTTGGTTGCAAAGCATGATATGGCAGTGGCACAGGGTGTGGGTGCAAAGGAGGCAAGTGTGGAGGTTAATCGGGCCGTGAGGGAGTTGTATGCAGAGGTGAAGGCTGCGTCTGCTGCGCCGGTTACAAAGCCGGTTACGACGGATGTGGTTATGGAGCCGGTGAGTCGGGGGTCTGTGCCGGTATCGCCGGCTGTACGCCCAGCGGTTGTGCATAAGCAGCAGCATCCGACAACGTCGTTAGCGGCAAGACCTATGGTTCAGCAGCAAACGCCCGTGACGTCGTTGGCAGCAAGGCCGATGGTTCAGCAACAGCAGCAGCAAATTCCTGCAACATCGCTGCCAGCTGCCATGGCGTCGCTACCAACTGCACGGCCACTGACTCAGCAGCAAATGCCCGCGACATCGCTATCAACTGTAGGATCAATAGTTCAGCAGCAGATCCCCGCGACATCGTTGGCGGCGGTGCGACTAATTTCTCAGCAGCAAATGCCTGTGGCATCGCTATCAGCTGTCACGACATCGTTACCGACTGCGCGGCCAATGGTTCAGCAGCAGATGCCTGCAACATCGATATACTCGCAGCCGCTGTCTCAGCAACAGATCCCCGCAACATTTTCAATAGTGCGACCAATATCTCAGCAGCAAATGCCCGCGACATCGATATACTCGCCGCCTGCACTGTCCAGCGCTGCAATTACTGCATCGCCCATATCGTCTGCCCCAATGTTGTCTGCGCAGCCATACCAACAATTGCCGCAAACAACAAACACAGTGCGCTCGGCGTCATATAGCCACCTGCCCATAGCCACGTCGCTGCCAACCGGGACACACACGGCACATGTGCTGGGTATCTCGGTGGCTCCGCTGAGTGCTCGCATAATGAGCTCATCGCCGACCAACGCAGGAGAGTTTGCAGAAGCGGGAACGTTGGCGTTGGTATCAGAGGCGCAACATGCAGAAGCATTGGCCAGACAACAACAGATGCAACAGTACTACTATAACGCAGCGGACAAACCACTCGATACTGGGTCGCCGTACATGATGACGCCGCCCGACTCGTCGCTTATCCAGCGCCAAACCGCTGAGCAAATGGCCCATGCGCCTGCCTCGTACGACTTGGCATGCTTGTTGTGCGACAGCCCGCATCATATACAGTCAGCGTGTCCGTCACGCAAAGACTTGGGAGCGTTGACGCGTCGTCGTGTGGCTGTTGAAAGCAACCTTATGCTGGCTCCGGGCATTCGCGAAACCACATTGTGCGTTATTGATCAGTATATCCAGGCCGTTTTCACTAATCGCTAAATAAAAAGTATGCTCCATCTGTATTAAACAATAAAATTGAACCTCAGGTTATTTACAGTTTGTTGTGTTGCGGCAGCCGCAGCCGAGCCAACTCCTTAGCAGATACTTGTTCAATAACACACAGAGAACAACAATACCAACGTAGAATACATCTTTGGCCGCTACAATACAAACTAAGCCAATTCACATTAAAATAAGTAAAACAACGCCCAAGAAGTATGAAAACAAATATTTAAATTTACAAATCAAATAAACTAGAACCGTGCCAATACATTTTTTAAAAGATGTACTTTTAGTCTGTGTAATGCGTAGCATTAAAGATCCCCAATTCAAATAGATGTGACTTTGAACTACAAAAAACACATTGCAGTGGTGGAAATGGGGCATCAAAGGTGTGGGAATTCCACTGAGTTGACCTTCCTTTCACCCACCCATTTGTCCACACCCTTAGTATTGCCACTACTGCCAAAACGACACGGGGAAACGCAATCGCTTTAAGAAGCCAATGCCCCTCCTATATAAACAATGTATTCCACTCCTTCCCCTTTATCCCTATCATTCGCATTCAATTATTTGCTACTTTAAGAGTATTTCTGTTTTGTAAATTAAAGGATATACAAAAACACAACTTTACATTCGATCACTTGTCTAAAAATGGCAGCCAATATTAAAATGAAGCATTGTGCTAATTGCGTAAAAGACTATGGTGGTAATGTATGCCCTGCATATGGTTCAAGTGTATCAAAGCAGTAAAGACGGACAAAAGTATTCAAGCCATCACTTGTCAACATATATGTCTTTAAAATAGGGTGGATTTTAACAAACTATTCTGGCTAAACGGAAACTCCAATAAATGAATTTGGACATGTATCCTGTTGCTGTCTGTTATCTGGTTTACATAGTCTTCTCAACAAATGGTAAAATATTCTCTCACATGTGCTCTTGTAAACAGAAACATTTATTCTTGATAAATCTCATAGTCTGTCCAACAGTCGTTCATTTACACAAAACCAAAAGGCTATAGCTAGTCTTTGGATATAGTTATTTATAATAAAATATTTCTGCTGTTATCATCGTTAAACATATCCATTTTTGAGTAAAACCAATAAACGCTTTGTTTGTTATTTATAACCGCAGCAACAGATTTGAAACAACTGGCAACTCACATTTATTGGTTTAAAAATGAAATAACCACAATGTTTTCTCCAAATTTCCAGCTTTAAAGTATTAACTGAAGCCTGTTTTCATACTACTTATTATATATGTATTATCAAGACGAATCGAGTAATGTTCATCTTTGGGCGCTGCTGAGAAAACTTTTTATTTTGTTAGTTTAACTAGCATAAACACAACCATTATCTGTCATGCTCTTAGTCTGCTAGTCCGTGTATAAAATATGAGAAATATAGAGCTGGCAGTGTTAATTCTAACTTGTTATCCTCAAAGTTCGTGACTTTTTGATTCTTGAAATTGCTATTAGAAAGAGCAGTGTCAGGTAATGTGTTTTGCTTTTTGCAACGCCAGTAAAATACAGCCCATTATGCCCAACCACGGCGCTATAATTTCAAAGCGAAGGGGTTTCTGGTTCAGCTTTTGCTATGTTGCCTCATAGCTGAACATATGATTTGGAATTGCACCGCACACGGTTATTCGCGATGTCTAGTGTCTCATTTTATACAGTGTCTCAAATAATTAATACGCTTTTGGTACACTACATTTAGCACCTTGGCCCATTACGAATTGTTATCCAAATTATATTAACTAAAATCACGGAAACGACACAGCAAACCAGCATACGACTATTATATTTTTTCCGTGTCAATAGTGAGCTGATTGGCAACATCGGTACGAGCGACAAAGCTCTGAAACTCTTCAAAGTCAATCATACCGTCACCGTTCTTATCCGCCTCGCGTATGGTCTTGTCAACAATCTGCTGCAACTGAGCGGGCGTCAAGTTATTGCCGACCATCATTTTAAGCACCATAAACAACTCGCCGTTGGAAATAAAGCCGTCGCGGTCAATGTCGTAAATTTTGAAGGCAAAGCGCAGCTTCTCTTCTTTATCGCCTTTGCTGCTAAAGGTGCTGAGGCCAGTAATAAACTCTTTAAAGTCGACGTCGCCGCCGCCGTCGGTGTCGAATATGTCGATTAGCCGTGCAGACAGTGGGTTGTTGGCCAGCTGTGGAATGGACAGAAACTCATCCTTGTCAATAGTCCCTGAGTTGTCCTTGTCCAGCTTGGAAAAGCGCTTGTACAAGCGTTGAATCTCCTCGGCTGTGACTACAAAAGCAGTGCTTGTACTCGGTATTAGCTCAGCCATTGTGGACGTGTTGGTTCGGGGCAAGGAGACTGCAAGCACTTACAGTTGGACGAATCGACGAGGTCGTCCATGGCTAGTGAATTGGCGTTTCCCATTCTCAATATTGCAATAAATGCAAATGCGCTGTCGTATATAAACACAAAAAGAAGAAAATGAATATTAAAAAAGAAAGTAAAAGCGAAAAGGCAAGAAACTCGGAAACCAAGTGATGGTTTGCTCTTCTTTTACGAACATTTTTCATACTTTTATTTTTGGGTTATAAACGGGTAGAAACAATAACGTAATTGCTCTTGCACGACAATAATAAATGGTGCTGAGTTTGCGCTGGGACGTGCTGCCGTTTGGGCCTAGCGGGTCGTTATTGCGGTCGTATGTTATTGACTGGGCGGTGACGCTATTAAGCACGCTGGTATGGCTGTATTTGGGCGTCGCCCAGCCGCACTACCAGCCGTTCTCGGTGCATGACAAGTCCATCTCGTACCCATACATTGCACCGAGTGAGCAAACAGTCACGGTGCCCATGCTATTCGCCGTGTCAATCGGGCTGCCCGCCAGCATCATCGTAATGGTAGCACTTGGGCTCAAGCGCAACGTGCACGACCTCCACGTCGGCCTACTGGGACTACTTATGGGCGTATCACTGACTCTCATGTTCACCAACTGTCTAAAGAACGTACTGGGGCGACCGCGGCCCAACTTGCTCGCCCGGTGCCTTCCCACACGGCCAACTCATGCGCTGGACGATCCACCGCAGGGCCTATCGACAATCAGCATCTGCACGCAAACAAACATGGCGGTGCTGGACGAAGGGTTCCGGAGCTTTCCTTCGGGCCACACATCGCTGGCGTTTGCCGGAATGACATTTCTGGCAAACTACTTGGCTGGGAAATTGCATGTGTTTGACCGGCAGGGCCATACGTACAAGTCGTTTGCAGTGTTTATGCCACTTTTGGTGGCAGCAACGGTTGGCGCAACGCGGGTGGCAGACTCGTGGCATCATCCGACCGATGTGTTTATCGGCGCGGCCATTGGCATCTGCACGGCGACATTCAGTTACTTGCAGTATTATCCGCTGCTATTTTCTCCGTATTGCGACTTGCCGCATGATCCACGCAAACAGCCGACGCCCATTCTGCCCCTGCACGTGCATTCGCCACCGGTGATGAACCCTGATGCTCATATCCAGCTGTCGAGCAGCGTCAGTCCGGCTCAGCGCGCCACCACGGCCAATAGCAGCACGTCGTCGCTGGATATCATGGCTCGTCACCGTGGTTGACAAACATTGGCACTAGTTTTTATTTGCTGACCATACAAACAGTACATATTGGATCTTTCTTTTTGATAACTCGGTCTATCAGCGTCAGAAATCGTCCATCTCGCTATCATCGTCGTCGAGATCAATCTGGCGCCGCGACTTTCCACCGCGCACACGACGCTTACGAGCATCGTCACTGCTGTAGCTAGCGTTTTTGGCGTCCTTGAGCCGCTGAGCAGCCAACTCATCTTCCTCGTCATCAAACTCATCCTGCGGACCGACCTCAAGCTCCGCGTCATCGTCGACAATAAAATCATCGTCTTCGTCTTCCACATAACTGCTGCGTGCTTGCCGAGTCAATCCCACAGGCGGCATGCGGCGAGCCGCTCGGGCACGCACAGGCCCTGGCTCGTCGTCCGATACAGCCATGTGGTCGTCGTCCGAGTACTCGGGAGCGCCCATTGGTCCACGGTGTACCTGCAGCTCTCGAGCTTCACGGCGCTCCCTTATACGTTCTTCGCGCACACGCTGCCGCTCACGGCGCTCTTCCTCCTCTTCCTCGCGCTTGGCTTTCACCTCGGGCGCCTCGTCCACGACCATAAAGCGCGTGCGGGATGCTCGAACCGGAGCCGATGCGCCGGCCACAGACCGCGTGCCCTTGACGCGGTCCAATAACAGGGCAACAGCAGGCCGTGCGTGCGATGATTGCTGGCGCAGCGGGCGTAGCAGCCATTGCTCGCTCATGCGTGCGTGTGCATGGCCGAGCCCGGCGCTGTGGGCGGCTGTTGCGTAGTAGTGCTTCTCGTTGGGCACGCCTTTGAGCTGCTCTGTGTGTACGCCGTAGTACTCGGGCGCACCGCTGCTGCCTACTACAATTGTCGTTGACCCGTCGGACCAGCGCACCACGCGCGCGTTGCTTTCGCGTTGCGCGCCTACGCGTCGCCACCGCACTGTGTTCGTAATAATGCTTTCGGCCGCCGCCGCCAGCTCTGCGGTGACTGCCGACCTATACCCGTGTACTTCGGCAATCTTGTGCTCTTCGTCCAAAATATCGCGGTATGTTTCGGGCGAAAACTCTGCAGCGTCCAGCTGCAGAATGTTCGGTGCTCGTGCTACCACAAACCGTCCGTCCGTTGACTGTGGAAGTGGCAGCATTGGGATGCTCGTAGATAGCACGCGCTTTTGGACCGTGGGCTCTTCTGTGTCGTGGTCTGAAGCATCCGAGTCGCTGCCAAACAGATTGTCTGGGTCGACGGTGGGCGGCGGAGTAGATGACTTGCCGCGCGAGGGCTCGCTATCGTCATCGCTGCCAAACAAGTCGGCGACTGGCTCCGGCGTTCCACGCGTGCTCGAGTTGTGCGCAGGCGGCATGCTGGGCTTCCGCGGCGAAGTCGGCGTCTGTGGTTCTGGACTGCCAAACTCGTCGACGTCGCTGAGTTCGGAACCAGACCGGTCGCTCATCGTAAATAAGGAAACAGTATGAAATAATAAAGTGTATAATTATTGCTGATTACCGATGGCAATCAGGAAATCATGCTTTTGTGTCATCCGCAGCAAGTATGGGAAATTGTGTTTTATGATGGTTTCTAATTGGGCTGGTGGATCTAAAATCACAATATTTTCCAAAACGTACAAAGTTTACCAAGCCTCTTCAGCATTATGACATCCATTGTCATGTGTTTCCAGCACTTGTCGGCTTGTCGGCTCGAGCAATTCTGAATCACCACAATTTATTTACTCGACATTTAACCTGCGATAATTATCAAGGATTAAGAAAGTAAGAAATCCTTCTGTGCATCCAACAGCGGCACGGGTGATTTCTTGGCAATGTTTTTATTTCTAAACGACATGCCGCCTCTTTTTCTTTAGTCACGTCTGCTGTTTCTTTCAGTAAGCATTAGACCTTACAATAAGCCGACTTTACCTCCAGCATTAATTAGGTACTTTGACATTGTGAGGAGATTCGGAGAGGAAGGGAGATGTATTGTTCGGATGTTGTTTGGAGGCTACTGGCAGAGCCTGTGGCGGATAAACAACTGATCATGTTTTGAACGGTTGGTAAACAATGACAGGGCAATAAACTGCTCCAAGTGGTGGCTTTAGCATAAGCCGTTGGCTCCCTGTTTACACCAGGGACGCTACCTCTTCCTTCTTTCCTGGTTTGCCTATATATTTCTCAACCTTTAGTTTCTTAATAATTAGGTGGCATATAGGATGACAACAGCTGGCAATGCATCAGGTGTTGGGCCTGACGAGTCTGCGAAGGATGTGCGTTACATCGATGATCTCTACCAGAAGGAAATGTCGGCAGGCATAAGCAGCGACATCGACGCTGAGCCGATAAAGGACAAAAATGCAGTGGATGTGGATGAGCCCGCAGAGCCCGAAAAGGAGCCCAAGAAGAGGTTCTTTGGTAAGCGAGGCGCGGGCAAGGAGAAGCCCCCGATGGTGTCGCTCGTGCAGCTGTTTCGGTTTGCCGACCGACTGGACAAAGCAATGCTGGTGGTGGGAACATTTGCGGCGTGTGCCTCAGGCGTGATGATGCCGCTGATGACGCTGTTGTTCTCGAACCTGGCCGGCAAGTTCCTCTCGTACAACTTTGTCGATGCATCCGACGAAGCGCAGCGGCATGAGCTGGACACCGAGACGCGGCGGTACTGCTGGTACTTTCTAGCCCTAGGTTTGGCAGCATGGGTGGTGGCCACAGTGCAGAAGCTAATGTGGAGCGTCTCGTCGGAGCGAATGGGCAAGCGCGTTCGTGAGGCGTTTTACGTGTCGATTCTACGGCAAGACGTCGGATGGTTCGACGGGCTGTCGACTGGCGAGCTGACCACGCGTATTTCGGGCGACGTGAACCTGATTCAAGAAGGCGTCAGCGAAAAGTTCAGCTTTGTCATGCAATACGCATCGACATTTATAGCCGGAATTGTGCTGGCGTTTGTACGCGGATGGAAGCTGACCCTAGTGGTTCTGGCAGTGCTGCCGCTACTGGCAGGGTCTGCAGCAGTCATGGGAATACTGTTGGCAGAGAACACGTCAGGCGGACAAGACGCGTATGCAGAGGCAGGCAGCGTGGCATCCGAGGTGCTGTCGTCAGTCAAAACAGTCATGGCATTTGGCACCCAGGACCGTGAAGTAAAGCGGTTCAGCGCCAAAGTCGAGCAAGCACGAGCGGCCGGTCTGCGCAAAGCATGGGTACTGGGCGGATGTATGGGCTTTATTATGTTTTGTGTATACGGTGTATATGCGCTTGGGTTCTGGTACGGTGGCAAACTGGCGCGCGAAGGCACAATGACGGCGGCTGCCGTGCTCAACGCGTTTTTCGCGCTGATTATCGGTGGATTTGCGCTGGGCAACGCTGCGCCGAGCATTTCGGCCGTGGCCAGTGCCCGCGGCGCAGCAGTCAAAGTGTACCAAGTAATCGACCGCATATCACCTATAGACGCCGTGGATACGGAGCGCGGGATATCGGCCCACGGCATATACGGAGAGATCGAGCTGCGAGCAGTCGATTTCTGGTATCCGACGCGTCCCGACGTGCAAGTATTAGATAAGCTCAGCATGCATGTTCATGCAGGGCAGCGGGTGGCGGTGGTGGGCGAGTCAGGGTGCGGCAAATCCACGATGATCGGGCTGATCGAGCGGTTCTACGACCCGGCATCAGGCAGCGTGCTGATCGATGGCATCGATGTCAAAGAGTATAACGTGCGGTCGTTGCGCCAGCAAATCGGCGTAATCATGCAAATGCCCGTTCTGTTTGGACATTCGATATACCAGAACATAGTGTGGGGCGCGGCTGGTGACATCGAGCCGACGCGGGAGCAGGTCGAGCAGGCGTGTCGCGACGCCAATGCGCATGATTTTATTATGGAGCTGCCTGATGGATACGACACAATGTGTGGCGAGCGCGGCGCACTGTTGTCGGGCGGCCAAAAGCAGCGCATCGCCATTGCTCGGGCGCTTGTGCGCAATCCAAGCATTTTGCTGTTGGATGAAGCAACGTCGGCGCTGGACTCGTCTGCCGAGCGGGTGGTGCAAGAAGCGTTGGACCGCGCATCCACTGGCCGTACAACTGTGACGGTAGCGCATCGGCTGAGCACTGTCCGTGACGCAGATGTGATTTTTGTGGTAGCCAAGGGCCGCGTGCTCGAGGCCGGCAGCCACGACGAGCTGTTGGCACGCGGCGGCGCATATGCGGCATTGGTCGAGGCGCAGCAGTTGCGGCAGGAGCTGGATCAGGATGTGACCCAGAAACTGGACTCATCGGACTCGTCCATACGAACCGGCGAAATCAACGACGATTACGCAGATGAAATCAAGGGCGTCGCAGTCGAAGCAGCCCGCACGCACACGCGAGGGTCGATGCAAAAGACCATTGACGAGCCTGACGAAAAAGATGAGAAGCCCAAGAAAGTGCCCAAAGGCAGTCGTGGTGCGCTGTTCAAGCTGGTGCGCATGGAACGCAAGCAGGCAGCCGCACTGATTCCAGGCGCACTGCTGGCGATAATCGACGGCGCATCTCTCCCGTGTTTCTCGCTGGTGTTTGCCCGCATGCTGATAGCAATCGCAATTCCTGACTCTGCGCGCCAAAAGAAGCAGGTGGATTTGTACGCTGGTCTGTTTTTCATGTTTGCTGGCGTTGCGTTTGTCGCGGTGGGCGGCCGCAGCCTGCTGTTTGGTCGCGCCGGCGAGAAAGTGACGTGTGCGGTGCGTAAACGTGTGTTTGCAGCGATGGTGCGCCAGGACGCTGCGTTCTTTGACGAGCGCACGAACGGCACCGGCGCACTCACAGCGCGGTTGGCGACCGAAGCCAGTGACGTCAACAAAGCTGTGGGCGAGGCGTTCCCGGCGTTCATTGCGGGCGCAGCATCTGTGACGTCTGGAGTGGCAATTGCGTTTAGCCACGACTGGCGACTAACACTGGTGATTTTGGCTACTCTGCCGTTCCTCACGCTTGCATTCTACATGGAAGGCAAGTCTGTGTACGCAACAACCAAAGCCATGAAGCGCTCGTACGAGACTGCGTCGCAAGAAGCTGCCGAAACGGTGGCCAACGTGCGCACCGTCGCATCTCTCACCCGCGAACATACGTTTATTGCCCAGTTTCGGGAAAACAGCGCTGGCCCGTACAAACAAGCACTGCGCAACCATGCTGTCGGCTCGGTTGGCTATGGATTTGCCCAGTCCACCATGTTCCTGGTATATTGCTTGGCCTTTTTTGTCGGCTCGCGGTTCGTACTGGACGGGTATTTTGGCGTTGAGCAGATGTTCAACGTCATGTACGCCATTGTGTTCTCGGCAATTGCGCTTGGCTTGATGGCGCAGCAGTCGTCGGCGTTGACCAAGGGGCTGTTGGCCGCCGATGCACTACTAACAATGTTGCGACGCGAGCCTGTGATCGATGCTCAAGCTACGGAGGGTGCAACGGAGGGCCCTGATACCGGCGCAGTGGCGCTGCGGGATGTAAAGTTCGCGTATCCGTCGCGGCCCCGCGCATCTGTGTTGCGCGGAATAAACTTGGATGTGCGTGCGGGCCAGACCGTTGCGTTGGTGGGACCATCGGGCTCGGGCAAGTCCACGGTAGTGGCATTGGCTCAGCGCCTGTACGACGCATGCGCGGGCTCTGTCCTAGTAAACGGCCTCAATGTGCGCGAGTGGACGCCCTCAGCGTTGCGCGGCGGCATGGCCATCGTCGGCCAAGAGCCTGTGCTGTTCGATTACACAATCGGTGAGAACATCGCATATGGCCAACCCACTTGCACGCAATCTGAAATCGAAACCGCCGCACAAGCTGCCAACGCCCATTCGTTTATTATGGACCTGCCCGACGGATACGCGACTCGAATTGGTCAAGCCGGTGCTCAGTTGTCGGGCGGCCAAAAGCAACGAATTGCTATTGCCCGTGCACTCGTGCGCAACCCCAGCATTTTGCTGTTGGATGAAGCAACGTCGGCGCTTGATTCGCGGAGCGAACGGGTTGTGCAAGACGCGTTGGATGCTGCATCTGCGGGGCGCACGACTATTACGATTGCGCATCGACTGAGCACTGTGCAGAATGCTGACTGCATTGTTGTGTTTAAGAACGGACGTATTGTGGAGCTTGGCTCGCATGACCAGTTGCTGGCTATGGGCGGCTTGTATAGCTTGCTGGTAGCTCAACAGTCGTTGGACGTCACTCACTGATTTTGCGCATTAGCTTATCAGTGTTATTTTTAATAAAGTGTGGCGGTTAGCCATGTTTGTCTAGTACTAACAAATGCAAAATTATCTTCTGGGGTTGTATTTCACCGCAGGGTAATAATGATTTTCTGTCACATTTTATTTATTTAGATGTTTTGTTATAATAACCTAAATGCACCTCAATGGGTACTATAAAACCTACTAACAACGTTGTTAATAATAGCTAATTTGTGGTCACTACTTATTAATATGTTTAGTCGTAATAACTATACCTCTTTAATAGGGTAAACTAATTCTTCAAATGAATAAACAAAAACTAGCCAAAGAAAACTATCCTTTGCTATCGCAGCCATTAGTATTTCCTGGTCTCAAGCCAATAGAACCAACGGCTCAGTTGTCTGACTGTTCTCATGTTTAAATTTGATTAAAATAGTATGTTATATCCGAGTTTTTCCCATACTTAGTATAGGAATGCGTAAATGTACACGAAAACAGTGTATGGATATGGTCTAATGCATCTTCTACGCTTAGATTATCATCACACTTCAAACTGTTTGTAATTCCACCTCGAGTGTAAGCTATAAAGTAAGTAGCCATTATATGCTTTGACTAGTAATCAAGTATAATTTTCTGCTGCTAAATTATATAATCAATAATAGTATTGTGATAGGTGGGATTTAGTAGGAGATTGTGTTGTTGTGAGCTCGTTGTTGAAAAATTGGTGTCCATCCAGCATTCTTTTTATAGTGGAGTGTTTCACACTTTCAGCAAGTGCAGATGTAGAAAAAAAAAATAAAAAGTACTTTACTGCAGCGTAAAGTCTTGCAAACACGAACTACTATACAAAGAAACTTTTAAAAGGTTTTGGGTGTTTTAAAAGAAAGGCTGCAGGGTTTTTTAAAAGAAAGGCAGCTGGATGTTTTTTAAAAGAAAAGCTTCATATGTGCATGTTTTCTGTTAGGCAACGATTCTGCACCGTCACCATACGACGAAGGAGGTGCAGGTGACAAAGAGGATGCATGAACGTTAGGGCGATCATGCGTGATCCACGATCAAGAATTGTCAAAGCGTTTTATAAATGCGCTTGTTGCAGGAGCCTCGGCTAAGGAGCTGACCCAGCCGTCACCCCATGGGCGGGTACCAGAGGCTCCCACCCCTGCTGCTGTCCCGCAGCCGGTAATTACCTGCTCACAGATGGATCAGTCTTGGAAATCATGGTTCTTTGGAAATTGATGTGTTTGTTATGACACCAGTTTTCGTCCAATTATGACAAGCATACAAGCAACTGCAAATGCTGGCAAAGGACAAGACGATAGTGACAATAGCAACGTGAGCGGCAGTAAGGGCTGCTGCTGAACATTTAAATAAGCAAGGAATTAGTTAGAAGTTTTTAGATTCCTTGTTAACAAATTCTTATTATACTTTCCTGATAGCACTCTTATTGCTATCCTTGTTTGTGTAGTCTTTTCCCCGATTGTTCCCGCACGATCACAACCAAATTGCAACAGTGTCATACTTGAATGTTGATTGATTCCCATTTGGTCTAGTAACTACAAAGTAAGTAGGCATTTTCTATGCTTCAACTAGTTGTAATCAAGTATAAGCTGCTGCTGCTTGATTATATAATCAATAATAGTAAGAGTAGGATTTAGTAGAAGGAGGTTGTGTTGTTGTGAGTTGGTCGTTGCAAAATTGGCGTCCATCCAGCATTCTTTTTATAAGGGAGTGCATCACACATACAATAGGTGCGGATGTAAAGAGAAACGAGAGTAGCTCACTGCTGCAAAAGTCTTGCAAAAAGTAATTGGCCTATAAATGAACTTTAAAATTTAATATATAATTACGTAATGCCTCTTCACTAGCAATGTTTAGGCAAAGATGTACCAAGCACATTATTAATTTATTATTACGTAACCCAATCTTGCAAAAGAAAAACTGTTGGGTTTTGTAGAAAAGGTTGCTTTCTGTGGGTTTTCTTTGGACTATTCTTTCTTGAGTATTAATTGGATAAATTAAGACAACATGACTGCTTCGACACATTTGCATTAGTGGCCAAGTGGTGGACTTTATCGATACGTCACTATGATGTAAACAGTTGCTTAGTTGGGTTTCTTTGGCCGATTTTTGGGGGGCAAAGGTGCGTACTATTTTATTTTGCAAGCTTAGCTTTGTGTGCGCTTGTATCTGTGTCATTTCTGGCCCGGGGAAAATCATTTATCAAGCAATGGTGCTGTCGAACCATCTACAAATTGGTATTAGTTTAGATTAGAAACAAAGTTGCAGTAGTTTTCAAAGGGATACCTTTTTCTATAATCTATGACACGGCGTTTCTCCAGATTTGCTATTAGTATTTGGTATCCTTGTATACACCCTGGAATAGCATTTTCACCTGCACGTTTGAGTCACTGTATTAAAGTGTAGGCAAAAAAGTTCGCTGATTCAAACGGTGATCAGAAAATTAGCCGTTATTTATTCTGGTGGAATGTGCACGATACAAACCAGGATTGAAACTGTAAAATCGTCCCACTTTTCAGGGATGTGGAAGATCCGAATGCAGGTGCAATTTTTAGCCCATCAACCGATTGGCCTGGCCAATGGCTGATGGTGTTTGAAAACCGTGTTGCATTATTTTTGGACTCGGCGCAACTGGCCATTTATGCGCATCGGATGAGGAATCAATGCGAATGATAAATAAAGCGCATATTGTTGTTCACAGTCAGCATATTACTCGGTAAGGATAACATAGTTCAATAATTGGCCAGCTTCGTCTCAATACCGTATCGTTTTATTGTTGTGGCGGGAGCCTCGGCCAATTCAAATCCCTTGCCAGTACTCCCATGGGTCTCAATGACAGGCTGCAGATGGTTATGTGTCTTGGACGGAGCGCCCAACTCTACTACTTGCCCGTCATCTGGTGATAAATTTCACATTGATGAATCACATTTGTATATTTACCAACCACGAAGATGCTAATTAACGCCACTTTGCCAGTTTTACAGATGAAAATGTGCAAAAGTGAACATCATTTCAAAAAAAAAAACACAAGAGCAAAGGCAACAACAACAGTAAACATCAATAGCACTGGCAGCCACGACGACAGCTGCCGCGACGGTATCTGCTACAAAAACAATGAAGGTGTGTAATCAGGGAGTTTTGAAACTCCAGCAATTATCTTAGTCATGCTGAGGTCATAACTGCTATACTAATTTTTTAGTCATTCCTTGGCTGTTTCTACCCAAACAGCTGATTTTTTGTTACACAATAAAAATCTAGGCATTCGCTCTGCCAGCAATAAAAGGGTGTCTTCTCAAACAGGTGCTTTTTCCTTTTTCTTATCCGCATATATGCTCCATCGTATACTGACAAGACAATTTTCCACAACTACTCTGCACTCGAGCTTTCTCCGCGCCCGTGCTTCTTTACTATTAACCAACCTCAGACTAGCCATAATGTCAACCATCCCCAAGCAGCGTGTCTCGATTATCGGCGGCGGCGGCAACGTGGGCGCAGCCACAGCGTTTGCACTTATTGCCAAGGGCGTGCCAGCCGATGTGCTCGTCGTTGACGTGGTCGACAAAGCAGCCGAGGGCCAAGCACTCGACATCAGCGACGCATCGTTTATGATGCCAGGCACATGCCGCAAGGGCTCGTTTAAAGAGGCGGGCCAGTCTGACGTCATCGTGGTGACGGCAGGAGCGCGGCAGCAGCCCGGCGAGCCGCGGTCAAACCTGATCGACCGCAACTACAAGATCATCAAATCGATCATGGACAGTTTGCAGCCGATCAAGCCGACGGCCAAAATCCTAATGGTGTCCAATCCAGTCGACGTGCTAACGGATATTGCGCAAAAGACGTCAGGACTGCCGCGCAAGCAAGTAATTGGCTCTGGCACGTACTTGGATTCCGGCCGGCTGCGCAACGCGCTGTCTGAAATCACAGGCGTGTCGGCCACGTCAATCCACGCGTATATGCTGGGCGAGCACGGCGACAACCAGTTCACGGCGTGGTCGACAGCACGTATTGGCGGGCGGCCGTTGCTCGACCATCCGAAAATGCAAGGCATTGACTTGGACAAAATTTACGAGAAAATCCAGCGCAAGGCGTATGAGATTATCGACGCCAAGGGCTCGACGTACTATGGTATTGGCATTTGCGCAGCGACAATTGCCGAGGCATTGCTCAACAACACGAGCCAGGTGTTCCCCGTTGTAAACTACGTTGAAAGCCGCGGATGCTACTTGTCCTGGCCCGCTGCCATCGGAAGCGACGGTGTCGAGCAGTCGTTTGACGCAAACCTCAATGCCGAAGAAGAGAAGAAGCTTCAGAAGGCTGTTGTGGCTATTAAAGAGGCCTGCTCAAAGTACGAATAGGACGAGGGGTTTATAGTACTTTTGTAATAAACAAATAAACGAATGGTTATTGACATGTGTCGTTTGTGTCTGTCGCTGCAGCATCAATTTCCAAATCCTCAATGTCCTCGACAACCGACTCGTTCTTGTTCAAATCATCGTCGCTCAAATTGCCATCGCTCAGATCATCGTCACTCAAGTCATCCTCGTCGCTCGAGTCCACGGCCAGACGCACACTGGCTTCTCCGGTGGCCACAAGCAGATCCTTGGCCGTCACAATTGCGCCAGGGAACACGTGCCAGTGCTCAGGCACATCCAGAGGCTTCTCAACAACATCGTCATTCGCACCGCGCACAGTTATAGTGACGGGCGAGTGCGGGTGACCCACGGGCTCGACGCCTTGAGACAAGAACTCTGGGCTTTCGGTCGACCCGCCCGGAATGCGCTCGTGGTGCAGCTCCCAGCCACAGCGACGAGCCAAGTAAGCGACAATGTCGTCGGCATTGCCCAGTAGCTGGACGTCAAAGTTAAAGTGCAGAATGGGCGTCTTATTAATGACAATCTGCGGCACTGTGTGCGGCAGATGGCCCATAATGTCCGACACTGGTGCAACTTTGAGGCTGCTGCCCATCACCAGCAGCAAATCGACGTGTTCTCGATCTGCCAGTAGTGCCTCGTCAAACTGATCGGGCAATTTCTCGCCAAAGAACGTAATATCAGGTTTCATGATTCCACGCACCACCCCGTACTCGCCATCGTCGTCGTCGTCGTCACTGCCTGCGTGCACCTCACCCAGCAAAATCTCAGTTGCAGACCGGGTGTCCACCTTTGAAGGCCCTTTTGGCCGATCGTTGCATTGCGGGCAGTACGCAATCTGCTTGCTCATAATATCAGGCTCCAAGTCCTTTCCGTCGCACTTGAACCCGCATTTTATGCACGTTGCGGTAGCAAACGACCCATGGCAGTTGAGCACCCGCTCAATGCCCTGGACATACTCGAGCGTATCAATGTTCTGCGTGTAGTTGCGCAGCAGCTTATTTTTTGTTTCAAGCAGCTTTACGAACGCATGAGACGGGGCTGGAGTAAAGTTGTACGGGTAAAGCTCCCGCGCAAATGAGTAAAACAGCTCGGGTGTTTCGCGGAAGAATTCAATGTCGAACATTTGTTGCGGATCATCCAGTCCAAACTCCTCGTTGAGTCGTGTGTAGATGCCGGTAGGCGACCGGAAATCAGGGATCCCGCACGACACGCTTACGCCTGCACCAGTCAGCACCATAATTTTGGTTGCGCGCTTCAAGAGATCCACGACGTGATCCACCGAATTGACATGCGCTAGGCGAGGCCGGTTGCGGTAGAAACGCACAAGCTGGTGCCGCAGAAGCGGGAGCAGGTGTACATCTTGCACGCCGCTGTCCAGCAGCACTGGAGCTGCAAACACCTCGAGTAGCGCCCGCACCGACGTCCCACGCCGTCCCAAATACTCTTCCAGAAATGCGCTCAGCCCCAGCGCGTACGCCTCGGCCCGCACCACTTCCGCCTCTGCGCTCGTGTACGGCGTGTACGGCGCTGGCGATTCTCCCAATGGCGATGGCGCGTAGCTTCCGTCAATGTTGAGCTCCTCGTCAATACTGGCTGTTTCTGCTTTATAGTCTTCGTCATCGCTGCTGTCGCTATCAGATCCCAATTCTGCCGGTATCTGGTCCGGATCTACGATCGGCTCGCGTCTGTGTCGTTTTACGCCCATGGCAGCCTTATGTGTATCAGGTGCTAGAGGGTCGCTTTCAGCAGCTGATGTGCCTCGCCGCTTAACGCTGCTAAGACTCGTGGTGCTACCGCGCTCCGCTGTAATTTGCACACCGGGGTCTTTGGTTACCAGAAGCTCGTCTGTGCCTGCAATACCGTTATTCTGTGCCATATTTTTACTGTATAGTATATTTGGATTCCCAGTTATATTAATGTGAATTTTATTGTTAATGCAAAGTACAAACAAAAAACAAAGCCAAACCTATCGATTTCTGATGTTTCATAGAGATCGGGCAAATATGATCAGCAAATCATCTAATTTTGTGCATGGTTAAAAAGCATTGTGTTCAAAGTGGCGCAATGCATCTCAAGTTTCAACCTGCCAATCTTAATGTATAACATGTGCCAGAAGAGAGATATTGCAAGTCATTGCCAGTGCTTTGATCTATAGGATTGAATATTGCGTATCAATGATATTTAGATAAAACCAGTGACTTATATTGACAATATTATCGTTCATTAAAATGACAAGGGTTTTCAAGGAAAAAAAAACAATCATTGCTTTTTGATTTCATTTTTAATAAACAAGCTATGCCACAACGCTTGCCAAAGCCCGTATTCTGGGCATTTGTGGCTGGCACTGTTTCCGTGCTGGATACGTTACAAGGCCAAGCAAGACCAGCTTTATTGAAACTATTTGACGATAATGTTGATTAGCTTGTTTGGGACGTGGATGACTTTGACGATATGCTTTGGCTGGCCATTTGTGTCGAACATCCATTTTTGAGCCTGTGGCATAGTTGAGGCTATCCGCACGAGCTCGTTTTGATCCTGATCCGGTACCATGTCTTCCAGCTTAAAACGCATTTTGCCGTTGATTTGTACAACAACCGTAGCGCTAAAGTCTTTTAGCGCAGACTCGTCGAGAACAGGCCACGGCTGGGCAAATACACGGCCGTCGGATGCATCCACAAGACCCAAGTTGTGCAAACACTTGCTCTGACTTAGTATCTCCCACAGCTCTTCGCCGATACTGGGAGCCATCGGGGCAACCATCTTGACCAAACACACTAGGCCGAAACCAAACGTCGGATGTTCGCGGTCTTTGACAGTAGCCAAGTAGTTTGACAGTTTGATGAGCGCTGAAATGGCCGTGTTGAGCGAAAACGACGCTTCCAGGGACTCTGTCGCATGCTGGATGGCAACATGCGTGTGCCGATATGTTTCGCGTGCTTCTTTGGGCCATTTGTTGCGGGCGTTTAGTGCACACACTATGGACTCGCGCGCACATACTGTGCATGCGGTGTCTACAAGCCGACCGAGCCGAAGAATCCAGCGTTGCATGCCTACAATGCTTTGCGTGTCCCACTCTAAAACGTCCTGAGGCGGAGCCAAATACAGAACGTGTAAGCGCGTCGCGTCGGCGCCATACGCGTCCACGGTTGCGCCTGGATCAACGCCGTTGTACTTTGATTTCGACATTTTCTCAAACGACATGGTGGGCGTTTCGCCGGTGCAGATAATACGTGGTGCAGTGCCTTTTTCGGTGTGTACTTCGTCTGAACGGAGGAAGCGGCCAGTAATTGGGTCTTTGTACGTCAGCCCGTGGACCATTCCCTGTGTGAGCAGCCGGGTGAACGGCTCGCCGTTGCGTGCACCCCGCGTCTCTCTGCGAGCAATAGCATCCTTGACTTCCGAGCTGACTGTTGAGTCGTGTTCAACAGCAGCAGCACCGTATGCACGAGTCTTCCACAAAAACTTGCTGATAAACCGCGAGTACAGTAGATGCAGAATCGCATGTTCAACACCGCCAATGTAAATGTCAACGGGCATCATGGATGACGCAGCCATAGCGTCAAACGGACGTTGTGTGTTGTGTGCATCAGTGTACCGTAAAAAGTACCACGACGAGTCAACAAACGTATCAAGTGTGTCAGTGTCGCGAGTGGCAGGGCCGCTACACGAGGGACACTTGCAGTTCAGCCATTCGGTTGCACGCGCCAACGGGCTGCCACCACGGCCAGACAGCTCGATATTTGTGGGCAGCTCAACGGGCAGATCCGACTCGGGAACCGGAACTGCGCCGCACGACGCGCAGTGGATGATCGGCACAGGCGCGCCCCAGAACCGTTGCCGCGACAGCAGCCAGTCACGCAGCCGGTAATTCACCACTGATTTGCCTGATCCAATTGCTGCCGCCGCCGCAACGATCGCAGTGCGTGCATCGGCGCTGTGCATGCCGCCGTATACGCCGTTTTCGGGAATCCGACGCATCACGCCCTGGCCAGTAAACACAGGCGATTCGGATTTGGACTCTTCTGCATGTTCAGAAGACTCGGGCTCTACTACGGGTAAATGAACAGGGACTGAGTTGATCTGGCAAAACTCATGGTCGCGCATGTCGTGAGCTGGCACGCCCATCACAGCGCCTGTACCGTAGTCTGAAAGCACATAGTCGGCAACATACACAGGCACACGACGCCCCGAGTCCAGTGGATGCACGACATAAAGCCCTGTAAACACACCGTCTTTGGTTCGTTGGCTGCGATCTCCCCCGCCACTGCTGCCGCTGAGCATCTCCTTGGCGCGCTGCAACACATGGTTGGCGTGTTCTGCAGGCAAATGGTCTGCACTCACCAGCCAGTGATCGGGCGCTATTGCCAAATACGAAACTCCAAACAGCGTGTCTGCGCGACTGGTAAACACTGAGATCGCCTTGGATTGCGCACCTGGAATGGGCGGATCCAATGCAAACTCAAACTCGGCGCCCTCGGACCGACCGATCCAATTGGCCTGCATGCTCTTGACGTGGTCCGGCCAATTGAGCGCATCCAAGTCGTCCAACAAATCCTGTGCGTACCGCGTAATGCGGGCAAACCACTGCTTGAGCTTACGTTGCTCAACTACAGCGCCCGACCGCCACGACCGTCCATCCTTATCAACCTGTTCGTTGGCCAATACAGTCTGATCAACCGGGTCCCAATTAACCACCGCGTCTTTGCGATAAACCATATCGTTCCTAAACAATTGCAAAAATATGTGTTGCGTCCATTTGTAGTACGCAGGGTCACAAGTCGCAAGCTCGCGGTCCCAGTCAAAATCAGTCAATATACGCGACAACTGGTCTTTCATGATGGCAATGTTCTGTTGTGTCCATTGAGCAGGTGCGATGGATCGCTCGATGGCAGCATTCTCGGCTGGCAGTCCAAACGCGTCCCAGCCCATTGGACTTACGACGTGCTTGCCGCGCATCCGGTGGAACCGTGTTAATACGTCGCTAATCGTGTACACACGTACGTGGCCCATGTGAAGAACGCCTGATGGGTATGGAAACATAACGAGCACGTAGAACAACCGGTCGATCTCGGCTGCAGTCAGCGCTTTGCGGACCGGTGGTTTGGCTTCGGCCCACCGGGTCTTCCACTTTGTCTCGAGCTTTGCTGTGTCGAGTTTTCCGGTCTCTTTGTCGATCCAGTGGGCAAATTTAACCTGAGCCAGTCGAGCGCTGCTGGTCGATAGTTGCCGGGCTGTGAATGTGCCGTGTGCACAAGCATTGTGCGTTAATGCAGAGCAGGGCGCCAGCACATGTCTGCCTACCGCGTGGTGCCGAAGACGGTGGAGCCGGAGCATCGCCGATAAACCGAGTTGTGTAGACAAGCGCAATATGATAGGGACAAAAGCTGACTACAATATGGCCTAGGATTTCCAGAGCCCGTTTTTCCACAGGATTTTGGACTGTGATCACCGCTTGATTATGAGAGCAGGCATGCGATCAAGCGGTGATCACAGCCAAAAAACCTGCAAAAAAATGGACTCTTTTTTTGTTGCTCTCTAGAATTTATATTCTTTTAACTAGCAATGAAGGGTCACGCAAAAGCTAAAGCGCAGCCAGCGCAGAACTCCAACAAGCGGCGAAGGGGCGCAAAGACAGGCTCTGAAGTGCCCGTCACAACTGAAGACTCGTGGGCAGACATCACGCTTAACCCACCGCCGATGCCGCCTTTGGAAAACGATCTATCCACAGCAAAGGCCGATCCGAAGACCACCAAGCGCAAAGCACCTGGAACAAAGCCGCCGCTCGTAAAGCGTGCATCTACCAGCGATTCAATGGATATGGATCCTGATAGCGAAGAGGATGCAAATGTGGAGCTGAGCTGGAAGACTGTGACCATACCTACTCGCATTTCTAACGCGGATAATGAGCTTGGTGGTATTATCTCGCTTCAGGAGATTGATGGTGTTGACTGCGTCTGGAACGAAGACGCGGCCACTGGCGGGAAAGTGCTACAGTTTTCCAAAAGCAAAGCTGTCAAAAAGCGCAAGAAGCGTAGCCGGACTGCTGGCGATAGTCAAAGCACTCGTCTGACAGCTGCCAGCGACAATGCTGCTGAAGATGTTGAAGATTTGGACGATATCAACTGGGATGATTTTGTTCCAGTTGACGATTTTTCTGACGCAAAGGCCGAGAGAGGCGAACTGGTCTCGATTGGCGCACTAATGCGCAGCTCTGAGCAGGCACCGGCCGATTCGGACCATGATATGAACAACTCGGGCAGTGAAGATGACAGCCAGAATGTCCAGATCGCCCAAGATGACGATGTCAAAGACCCTGACGTTGATGTCTCGGCATGGGAGCAACTAGGCCTACATGCCACCCTGCTGCGAGCACTGCGGCATCTGGGGTTCACTTGCCCCACCGAGATTCAGTCCAGGACGCTGCCACAGGCAATGTATGGACGCGATATTATTGGGGCTGCCGAAACAGGTTCAGGCAAGACACTAGCGTTTGGCATTCCGATGCTGCAGCACATTTCTCTGCGTTCGTCGGCGTGGACTGGCCCTGCTGGTCTTGTGCTGACTCCGACGCGTGAGCTGGCAATTCAGGTCAAAGACCATCTAACAGCCATGTCTCGGTTTAACCGCGCACGCATTGTTGCTATTGTTGGCGGCATGTCGCAGGCAAAGCAGGAGCGGCTGTTGAACAGCAGCCCAGACATCATTGTTGCCACGCCTGGGCGGTTTTGGGAAC
The DNA here is from genome assembly GCA_027577495.1 of Coemansia sp. RSA 720. Taxonomy (NCBI): domain Eukaryota; kingdom Fungi; phylum Kickxellomycota; class Kickxellomycetes; order Kickxellales; family Kickxellaceae; genus Coemansia; species Coemansia sp. RSA 720. The sequence continues at coordinate 19,358 of JANBQV010000103.1, read as the reverse complement.
TTGTGTCTACCAACGACGTGTACCTGAAGCAGCTGCAGTCGATCCGGTTTTTGGCAGTTGACGAGGCAGACCGCATGCTGGAGCCCGGGCATTTCCGAGAGCTAAAGGATATTTTCAAGACCATCAACGAGCAGACTGTGGCGGAGCAGGGCGGGCGGCGGCAGACGTTTGTCTTTTCGGCCACACTGCTCAAGGACATGCAGTTAGTTGCACGTAAAACGTCAGCCAAGGCGCAAAAGCGCAATCGCGGTAAGCCTGTTCCTGGATCGATGGAGGACCTCGTCGAGCGCGTTGGGTTCCAGGACGCTGAGCCAAAGTTTGTTGATGTGACTCAGGCTGACGCAACGGCACGTACACTGGTTGAGACGCGCATTGACTGCTTGGCCAATGAAAAGGACTACAACCTGTACTACTTTTTGGTTCGTTATCCAGCACGCACGCTTGTGTTTGTCAACAGTATCGATTCGATCCGGCGCATGCTGCCGATGCTGCGGCTGCTCGGGCTGAACGTGTTTGGGATCCACGCGCAGATGGAGCAGCGCCAGCGACTGAAGAGCATTGACCGCTTCCGCGACACCGAGAACGCTGTTCTGGTGGCGAGTGACGTGGCGGCACGCGGGCTGGACATTCCAAAGGTTGAACATGTAATTCACTACCAGATCCCGCGATCAGGCGATTTGTATGTGCACCGCAGTGGGCGCACAGCGCGTGCACAGAACGAGGGTTTGGCAGTAATGCTGGTCAGCCCCGAGGAGCGCAAGCTCTACTACAAGATGTGCGCCAAGCTGAGCAAAGACATTACGTCGTTCCCGATTGATCTAGATCTGATTGGACGCCTGAAGCCACGTGTGGATCTGGCGCGGGACATTGAGCTACGCGAACACCGGCTAAACAAGGCAGCACACGAGAAGAACTGGTTCCGGAAGAACGCTGAGGAGCTGGAGATTGAGCTGGACAGCGACTTCATGCCGTCGTCGGACGATGAGCGCGGTGCAGAGGATGAGCACACGACACGGAAGGAAAAGCAGCAGATCCGGTCGCTCAAGACGCGGCTCAGTCAGCTATTGGCCAAAAAGATCTTTGGCCGCGGCATCAGCGGTCGCTACCTGTCCAGCAACACGATGGCTGACCTGGCTGAGCGTCTGCTGGACCAGGCCAACGCCAACGCAGTCATCCCAACGCTGCGCAAAGAATCGGCATTGGAGACAGCCAAGCTGAAAGCATTCAAGAAAGGGACGAAATAGAATGAAGTAGACCATCTTGCGTTTCTGATAATTAATGTCGTGCCGCAGGGCGTATATTGAATGTGTGAATGGATACCAGAACGTGTTTAAGAAATACAGAAATGTAGTGTTAAGAAATAATTAGTGCTTGATTTGATTGTGCATATGTGGATCACTGTCAAAAAATTCACTCGTTTTTCTCTCAATAGCTTTTTTGTTCTCGTATATTTGTACAGTTTAAAGAATGCCAAAGCAGAAAACTACAACTGGCCTTGGTTCAAAGGCAGCTGACGACAATGTCAGTTCAGACGAGTACAGCTCTGCGTCAGAGGTGGAGGAACAGAGTCGCAGCAGCATGGTTAGAGCGCGCCCCACACACAGCGGAAGCAGCGGCGAGAGCAGTGATGAAGGATCCGACTCTGAGGGCGAAGACAAAGAGGATGAGCCTGTAGAAGAAGGCGAACCTGAAGAAAAAGAAGGTGAACCCATGGATGGAGAAGACGAGGCACAGTCAGACAATGAAGACTACTTTATCGGAGACATGGACGCAAAGGACGAGGGCACAAAGGATAAGCTGCTGTCAGAGGAGGACGTGAAGCGGGCGCAAACGACAGAGCGCAAGTCAGGCGTAGTGTACATGTCCCGGGTACCGCCGTACATGAGACCACTGCAAGTGCGGCACATGCTGGAAAAGTACGGGCAGATCGGGCGCATCTACCTGGTGGAAGAGGAAGACAAGCGGCGAAAGCAACGCGTCAAATCGGGCGGCAACCGGCGGCGGCAGTACGAAGAAGGGTGGATCGAGTTTGCCAACAAAAAGTACGCCAAAGCTGTCGCCAACATGCTGAACAACACAAAAATGGGCGGCAAACGCCACGGCTTCTACCACGACGATTTGTGGAACCTGCGGTACCTTCCGCGCTTCAAATGGCGTCACCTCGTGGAGCAGCTGGCCAGCGAAAAGGCGGCCAAAGAGCAGCGTCTGCAGTCAGAGATTAGCCAGTCGCGGCGTGAGCTGGACGCGTATGTGAAGAACGTTGAGCGGGCAAAGAAAATGGCAAATGTTCGTGCCAAGCGCCAGGCCAAGATCGATAGCGGAAAAGAAGTCAAGCCTATGGAAGACCGGTCGCGCAACGTGTGGCAGCGCGACGTGGTTGTGCGCGAGGCTGCGTCGGCTCAGCCCGATGCAAAGCGCCGTCGGACGCAAGACTCTAAGATTGAAAGCGTGTTGAGCAAGATCTTTTAATCGGAATCAATCCAAGATCACCACTTTTTTTATTGAATCAAAAAAATTTCAAGTAAACGCTATTTTGCCTCTGTGGTTTTGCTGTTTCTTTTTCAATATACTCTGTAAGGTGCGTTATACTTTAGATCGGTTAGCAACTTACGACATATACAAAACAAAGAATGGCGTCTTCGTTGGCTGGACAGTTGTTCCGCATGCGGAACATTGACCGGGTGATCAGCTCCGAGCGCTCGCAAAAGATTCGTGCGTCGTTTCTGTTCGATGGCCGCCAGGCAGCCGACATCGACATGCAGACAATCTTTGATATTGGATGCGACGGACTTGGCGAGCTGCGGAAGATGAACCGCAAGTTCGACTCGTTTGCATCGACGCTGTTTTCGCCGGCCATCAAGGACCTGGACCGTGTGCTGCAAACACGCGAAGAAAATGAGCGCCTCGACGAAAGCATTCGCTCGTTTTTGTTTCTCATGGCACCGTACTTTTTGACCAAGCCAGCAGGCAAAGCGCTCGAATGGCTCATACGCCGGTTCCGCATCCAAGAGTTCAACACGCGGGATTTGCTGGCTGCGATTCTGCCGTATCACGAAACCAAAGCATTTTTGACGATGCTGACGATCATCACGTTTGAGACGCGGGACATGGAGCTGTTTGGTTTCCTGGTGACGCAGCGTAAGGCACGGCGGCTGCTCGATCGCGGTACGCTGATGGCGCAGTGTGTGCGCGACCGTGCGCTGATGACGTTTGTGTGCAGTTCGGTGTTCCGCGCTTGCCAGATGGGGTTCGAATACGCAGGGCTGCACGCGTTCTACGCGATGATATTTTCGCAGTACATTACCAGTCTGACGTCAGTGGGCGGCGCAGACGTGCAGTTTGTGCTGCCATTTGTGCTCGATGGTCTGCAGCTAGACGGAGATGCGCAAATTGCTGCTTATATGGTACTTGGCACGCTGGCTACTCGTGTGACGCTGTCGGCAGATGCCCTGGATAAGACGCTGTGTGCGGTTGCACAGCGCCCGGCAGATCTGCGCGCAATGACGATGTGTGTGGTGCAGCTGGTTCAGACGCAGGAAGCAGCGCTGACTGCGGGTCTGTCGCTGCGCTTTGTTCGTGCGCTGCACGCACACGCAGAGTTCCCCCGTGTGCTGTGTGCGCTGGCTGGCGACTACGACGTGTCGTTGTTTATGGCTCCGCTTCTGGCAGCACTGGCGCACCATGCGTTTGACGACGCTGAGGCGCTTCAGCTGCTATCGGCGTTTGTGCCTTTGCTGCCTGGCGCACACATCCCGGTTCTGTGCACGCAGCTGGTGCGTGAGTACGTTGCGCGCGGCGACAGCGGGAACCTGACCGCAGTGCTTGATCTGTTGCAGTTGCGGCACAGTCAGCAGCTGGAAGATGCGATCGGCGCATGTGCTGTGGATGCCGATGAATCCACGCACCGTCTGCTGTACCAGCTCAAGATCCGCGGATCTCAGGATAACGCAAGCCGTGTGCTGCCGCTGCAGGAGACGTCGACGACGCTATACCTGAGCATTGGCCATGCGGACGCGGGTATGCGGCTGGTGGCAGCCAACGCTCTGCGTGATATTGTTTCTGGAAAAGGCGGCGAGTACTCTCTGTCGACCGAAGACGCATGCGATCTGATTGTCGGTCGGCTCGAGCACGAAGACAACGAGCAGGTGCTTGATATCGTACTTGGCTTGCCGCTGAGCGAGTACGTGCCAGCGGCAAAGCTGATTGTCCTGTTGGCGCAGCTCATTAGCCGAGTGTCTAAGGAACAACTTACTGACAAGATTGTTGCGCGGTTGTTGGAAACAGACGCATCGTCAGAGGAGCTCCAGACTCAAATCGCCGGTGCTGTGTTTCCGTTTGTGTTGCAGTTTACTGGCACGCAGGATGTTACCAAGGCACTGGCCACACGGGTCAAGAAGAGTACGGCTAGTGCTGGCTGGCTGGCGGCAATCGGCAAATACGCCAATGCGTCGTCTCCTGGCAAATACAATAAGCAGGCGGCGACAGCACTGGGCTCGGCACTGGCTAATCAGTGGGAGCAGCTGTCTAATGCAAAGACCGGAGCTTGGGCTGCGCAGCTTCAGCGCACAGCCAGTGTGCCAGCGCGGACTGCTGCTGTTGCGGTTGGAGTCCAGGCAGTTTTGAAGTTGGCTGCTGATAAAAACGCTGCTCGTTGCGTGTCTGCTGCCAAGAGCGTCATTGACGCAGCGTTGGATATCGTCAGTAGCCTGGGCTCAGCACATGTGTCTGACGATGTGGCTCTGACGACAGCCGACAGTGCGCAATGGGACCAACTGCTGAACGGTCTGGCGCAAGACTCGCGCGACATTGCGTGTGCCCGCGTTGCGGTTGGCAGCATTTCGGCAGTGCTAGGCCTGTTGCCAGCTGTAGTTAGTCTGCAGCCAGGCCAGTGGTTTACCACAGTGCAAGGCGACGCTGAGCTCGCGTATTGCGACCTGGTGCGCACGATGTTTGTGACTACTGTAGCGCGCAGCGGCGAAACTGGCAGCGTGGACGGCGTGCTTACGGGGCGTCTGCTGCACGAGTGTGTGGGCAGCGACTGGGCACAGTTTTTGGCAGCGACGTGGCTGGCAGATGTGGGACCTATGGTGCGTGCACGTTCACTCCTTGCGCTACGTGCGCTTATTCCTCAGCAACCGTCTGCACTTGATCTGCAGACAATTCTGCCTGCTGTTGTGGCCATGCTGGGTGACGATGACGAGCGTGTGCGTAGTGCAGCGGCAACATGTGTCAAGCAACTGAAGCAGGCGTATCCGCACTCGCCGGCCAAGGACGCTGAGCAGGACATTTACATGTACGACGCGTTCTACGGCGCAACATCAGACCGTCTGCAGTACCTGCCACTGCAGACCGTGGTCCGCCTGGTGGCTCAGCTGGCAATGCATGCTGACGCTATGGTTGCTGACGCTGATGTGGCTGCTTTGGAGTTGGGTGCTATTGTGAGCCGAGGCACTGGCAGCCTGGGTGGCAAACCAACCAAGCTTAGCAGCCAAGCTCGAGAGAGTGTTGTGGCATTCCTGTTGTCGCACGTTGTGGCAGCAGATGGAGTTGTTCCGCAGCTGCAGACGCGACTGCTTGGTGTGATGCGGGCGGTGGTAACAGGCAGCGTGCTGGAGCAGCTGCTGCCGCTTCTTAACAGCCATGTCGACGAGCTAAAGACTCAGTCGCTGCCAGAAGCGGGAAGCACGGAGGATATGCTTATCCACACGCTGTTCCGCACATGCTATGCGCCCAGCATGGCTCCTCAGCTTGCAAATACAAAGCAGGCGTGGCCAGCATTTTTGGAGTTCCTATCTGGCGCAAATGGCGTGCCAGAGGCGTGGGGGCCCGCGGAGCGTGCACAAGCGTACGTCCAGCAGCTTTCATTTGGGCAGCTGGCGCAGGGCTTTACCGACGGACTGGGCAGCGAGGCAGTAGCTCAGATCACGTCGTGTCTCATTCGTGTGGCCGTGCGCGGCAACGCGTATGTGATGGCAGGCGGTGTGTCTCTGCGTGATCTGTTCAGCCGGATGCAGCTAGACGCGGTAACGGCAGCCGACGAGATCAGCGCGATTGCAGGGCGGCTGGGCGATTGTGAGAACAAGAGCAAGAAAGCACGTGCAGCGTCGGAGCCAAGCGAGCTTCCGGAGCTGGCGACTCTGCTCGAGTACGTTCAGAACTCATCTGTCGGCACAGACACAGCGCTGGTGCCAGCACTAGTGTCATTGCTAAGTGTGTTTGTGGGCGCAGATGCTGGGCGTCACGGCACCCAGGCGTATGTGATGCAGCTGGTGCTCGGGATGCTGACGCGTGTATTTGAAGCAGCAACGGCAGCGCATGTTGTGGTGCCTGAGAGCGTGGTTCGCGTGGACACAATTGTGCAAGCGATTCGCACGTCGTCCAGCCCGCAGACACACAACCAGACACTGCTGCTGCTGGCTGCGGTGGCAGCGCAACACCCAGACGTGGTTCTGCATCATGTCATGGCGATCTTTACGTTTATGGGTGCAAATGTGCTGCGCCAGGACGACGAGTACAGCTTCCATGTCATTCAGCAGACTTTAGAGCGGGTCATTCCGCCGCTGGTGCAGCACGGTGGGTCGCGCGCAGAGCAAATTGCTCAAGCAGGCCCTGTGCTGCGTGTGTTTGTTGACACGCTGACGCACATTCCACGTCATCGGCGCATGGCGCTGTTCTCGACGCTGGTCCGGACAATGGGTGCGGACTCGTATGCGGCGGCTGTAGTGGAGCTGCTGCTGGAAAAGAATGTTGCGCGCGTTCTGAAGGGCGGACGTGAGACCGATGACGTGCTGGCGTTCACGCTATCGCTAACCCACGAGCTCGAGGCCGTGCAACAGCTGCAGTGCGTGGAGCAGGTGCTGCTTGACGTAGCAGCGCTCCCAGCCGACTCAGTCAAGAACACTGAATCAGCTGCTGGGATTGTGCAGTATGCAGATGTAGCGCGCATGAGTGGTGGCGAGCTGCGCACGTTCCGGCTGGTTGCGCTGGACTATGCACACCAGCTGCTGACCAGCCGGCAGTTTGGCTCAAAGCTCGGTGCCCTGCAGGGTGCAGCAGACGCGCAGTTGTCACGGACAGCGCAGACGCAGCTGCAGTTAATTGCGCAGTTGAGCGCGCAGCACGCGCAAGTTGAGGCTGGCGGACTACTGGATACTGATGTTGCAGCCCGGGCATGGAAGCAGACAGTGCAGCTAGCGTACGCAGTCCTGGACGATGTGAATGCGCTGATGAGACTGCAGCTGTTTGTCTCGACGGTCGTGCAGCTGCTCGGCCACGATGACTTGAAGGTGCGGCGCAAGGCGTTGGCGCTGGCCAACACGCGCCTGTCTGAGGTTGATGCACGCACCGCCGATGCGGATGACGTACTCGAGCTGCTGGCGCCGGTGGCGGCAGTGGCGGCGGCTGAGCTGGATACCAGCGACGAGCGCGAGTCATTGGCGTGCAAGCAGGCTGCGCTGTTGTGTGTGGCTACGGCAGCTCGGCGGTTTGCGGCGGCGCGACCAACGCAGTTTACTGATCTGGTGGCGATCATTTCGGGAGTTCACAGCCTGGGCGCGGCTCATGCGGCGGTAGCTTCGGCAGCGATGGTGGCGCTGGCTGTGCTGTGCGACCAGCTGGGCCCACGTCTGATCCCGATGTTGCCGACGTATTTGCCGCTGGTGCTCAAGCACTTGCGCGCGGCAACTGCGCAGCTTGAGACGGCGGCGGCCGATGATCTGGCGCTGCTAATAAGCGCACTGTCATCGATGCTGGCAATAGTCGAGAACATGGGCGCATTCCTGGCGCCGTCGCTGGCGCCGCTGCTCCTCTGCCTGTTGAGCCCGGCTCTGCGCAGCGAGGGTGACCACGCAGAGCTGCGCACTCAGGCGCAGCAAAAGGCCGACGAAGTGCTGGTTGCGATGGCCAACAACGTTCCGGCGCGGCAGCTGCTGCCAGCGCAGTTTGCGTTTTACCAGCGCGAGGCAGTGCGTCAAGGCGCTGCCACGGCGGAGCTGGCGGTGGCCTTTGTTGGCCGCACGGCTGCAGCGCTGCCACGGGCGCAGCTCATGCAGAACTACAAGCAGCTGTTCAAGTTCTTCCTGAGCGTATTTGATGCTGCGCGCAATCCAGGCGTTGAGCTCGGAGCAGCCCAGGCGCTTGAGCAGGCAACATTGGATGCGTTTATGCGCCTGGTGGTGCGGCTGAGCGAGGCTCTGTTCCGCCCGCTGTTCCTGACGTTTGCCGAGTGGGCGGCGGCATCTGCGCCTGTGCCTGCTGTGGCGTGGGCGACAAAGAAAGACGCCGGTCGCAGTCAGCACGCCGAGGAGACACGGCTTCGTGTGTTCTACCGTGCGCTGAACGAGCTGTACGAGAAACTGCGGTCGATCTTGACGCCGTACTACGTGCAGGTCATGGACACGACGGTCACTCAGCTCAAGCGCTTTGGCGTCTCACACGCATCGATCGAGGCGCAAGAAGAGGCAGATCGCCACGAAAAAGCAGCGCCCAGCGCGCTGTGGACTGCGGTTCTGGAGTCTGTGCGCTTGAGCTCGTTGCACGACACGGCGAGCGAGCTGTGGACGGAAGACGCGTGCCGGCGTGTGTTCAGCCCGCTGGCCGACCAGCTGCCCAACACTAAGCCAGTGGCAGGCGAGAACTCTGACGACGCGTACGACGCGTATATCTCGCGTGTACGTGACACGTTGGCGCCAGCTGCCAGCCAGCTTCTGGCGACTGCAGGCAACGACGCCATGTGGAAGATGCTCAACCAGTTTGTCATGCTAAAGTCGCGGTCTGAATACGCGTGTGTGCGCCATGGCGCGTTGCTCGTGTTGCAAGCGTGTTATGAGAAGCTGGGCGAGGAATATTTGATCCTTTTGCCTGAAACTATTCCGTATTTGGCAGAGTTGCTGGAGGACGATGATTCTCGCGTCGAGCGGGCTACTCATGAGACCATTAGACTCATAGAGTCGTATTTGGGCGAGTCCCTGCAAAGCTACCTTCGCTAGTGATCCTTGTTTTAAACAATAGTATCTGCTCAGAGTGCAAATATATTTAGTTCACCTTGTTGTTTGAACGAGTATGAATAATGCAGTCGCTTGGCTATAATACCCAAAGTAGTGGATCAGCTTGTTGCTGTGATCCAAAAACGACTTTCTTTTTCGTATCTTTTATTTTATATTCTTAAATGGCCAAATCTGAATCTGAGCCAAAACTGACCTTGTGGCAAAAAGCGTTTGTACGCGACCTCGAATGGCGAAAAGACGAGCTCCGCTCCGTTGTGTTCTGGCTAATCGCTGCTTTTTCGCTGTCAATCGGCAGTGTATTGGGAGTCATGGGCCTGCGCGGGCTTCCCTGCTTAATCGTGTACTTTGTCAGCGTGGTGGTTGCACCGTCCATGTACTGGACAAACTATCTGGGCATCGACGAGCAAGACTTTGGCGGCAAAATGGAAATCCTCAACGACAGTATTGGGTCCGGAGCTGCCATGTTTATGCTCTCGTGGGTGGGCTTTTACACGATGCTCCACACATAACCTTGTGACGTCAGCTTGGTCGTGGGAACACTTTGTGCCAAGGAACGCTCGCATCCCTTTCTTTATTTTCCTATACTTGCTTTTATATATATTCGAAATTTACAAGCGTTTCAGATGGACGACCAAGAGGCAATGCACGTAACGCTGGTAAAGTACGAGTCGGGGCTGGGCGTGCCGGGCATTATGCCGCCGCAGATTAGCAACAGTGTGGAGATTAGCGCAGCACCGAACGGGGGACAGATTGTGCGCCAGACGTTTGAGAACAACCGACCAGGCAGCAAGCAAACAGGCGAGCTGTCGGTTGACAGCGCCGCCACAGTCCTGAACCTCGTCACCCAGCTAACAGCTTTACCGGTCAGTTCCGAGCGCGGCGGCCCCGATGTGTTTGGCGCCAACACTGTGGTGCTGGTTCGCCAGGGCAAGCAAGTCGTTTGGGGGTACAACCCAGGCGCGGGATGCACAGCAGGCCCTGACGCTGAAACTGAGTTTACGGTGAGCAGCGACCATAAAGCGCAGTTTGCCGAAATCATCAGCAACATTTACCAGGCGGGCGAAACTGCACTTTAGGCAGATTGCTCACTTTTTTTCTGGGAGGGACAGCACCGCGAGCTGCCGCCGCGAGATAGCAAGTCGTTGCAGCATTTTTGCAGGGCGCGGAGTGTGCCCTGGCACCGAGATTCCTGAAAGTCGCTTCTCCACAAGCAGTCTTGTAGCTTGCACGCTTCGGTTTGGCAAGGAGGTTTCTTTTCTTTATCCATTAGTACAAATATTCTTTATTAAAGAGAAAGATGATCTAGATATGGACCCAGAATTTATCTATTTTTGAGCACTTTGAAAAAATAGACCTGAAAGCTCCAATCAAATAATCCTCAAACCAGCTGCAATACCAGCCAAAGAAACACTTTTATTTCTTTTGTTCTTTATTCTGCGCTTTAACAAACCTTTGGGTTTCTCTTCCTTTTTATTGCATTCCGGTCTTTTTAAGCCTCGTCTACTGCATTTGTTTTGTTTCGGTCGCGTATTGTTGATTTGCTAGTGTCATTTAGCTAGCCAGAACGCGAATTTATAGCACAAGTAGCTTTACAAGGATTTTATCTGATAAAATCGGGCAAAGACGCGTTGCAAAAGGTTTTACAAACAAAAGTGGGTTAGCGCTTGAATGGAACTTGAGTGCAGTCAAAACGGCAAACCGGAGCACTTGTAAGTATTTACACTTGATAAAGTGGTTTGATATACTCTGAATTACTGTTCCGCACGCATACAAATGGCTAAATTGCAGTCAATTTCTGTATGTAGAGCCACTTGTGGCCAGCGCAATGAGTCGTACATTGCACAGTCTGCTACAGACAACCAGGCAGACAAGGCAAACAATGACAATGTTTCGGATATTGATGGGACCGATATGACCAAGGAGGCAACCACGCGGTTCGAAGTCATCGACAAGAACATATTTGTACGAGTGACCAACGACGCGTCAAAGCACGAAGAGTCGATCCCATGCCATTGCCGGTACAACCCAGACACAGACGACCGGTGGCAAGCGTGCGGCGAGAACTCTGACTGCATCAACCGGCTGGTCCAAATGGAGTGCAATCCGCTGACCTGTCCCTGCGGCAGCCACTGCCTGAACCGACGGTTCCAAAAGCACCAATACGCCAAAGTGCGAATAGTCGATGCCGGGCGAAAAGGGTTCGGCATGCAAGCGCTCGAAGACCTGGAGACCGGCAGCTTTGTGATGGAGTACATGGGCGAGGTGGTTACAGCTACCGAGTTTCGCAAGCGTGCTCGTGTGTATCAGTCGGAGGGCATCTCGCATCACTATTTTATGAGCATCGGCAACGGCAAAGTAATCGACGCTACGCGCAAAGGGTGTATTGCGCGGTTCATCAACCACAGCTGCGGGCCCAACTGTGTTTTGCAAAAATGGATGGTCGGCGGAGCGATCCGCATGGGCATTTTCACCGAGCGGCCGATCAAGCGCGGCGAGGAGATAACTTTTGACTACAAGTTTGAGCGAATGGCGGATTCCGAACCGCAACCCTGTTATTGCGGGTCGCCCGAATGCAAAGGAATCATCGGCGTGGTCAAAGAACGTGGCACGCGGTTGGCAGCAAGCGACGAGGACATTGATGCGGATGCAGCTGATATTGACGAGGAGATCACCGACGGCGCAGTCACCCGACACCAGCGGGACGATATTCGGCGTCGCCATGCAGCAGTCGACGACGAAGAGTATGGAGATGCAGGATACTCCGACTCTGACAACTCAGACTCAGAGCGAGGAATCGCGCACAACCGCCGGCGAAAGAACGGTCTGACGTCGCCTGAGCAGGTGCTCAAGTTTGTGCAAATCATGCACCGCTCGTCGCGGCAAACGCGGATAATCGGCATTCTAATTGGCAAACTGACCGAGACGAGCGACAAGCGGCTGCTCAAATCTCTGATCAGCCTGCAAGGTCTGGGCATATTGCGAGCATGGCTGCAAGACTATGTCGGAGATGACGTGATGATGATCAAAATCCTCCAGTGTATTGCACATATGCCGATATCCACACGAAACACGATTGACGAGAGCCGGCTTGAAGAGGCAGTCAAGCCGTTGTGCAGCGACAGTGATGAGAACGTGTCGAGTTTGGCAAACACATTGGTTGAGCGGTGGTCGTCGCTTCGTCGTGTGTTTAAAATTCCGAAAAAGAGCAAGAAAGAGTCGCCGCCGGCAGCGGCAACGCCAGTAGCAGCAACACCAGTAGCGTCAAGGCGGCAGAGCCCGAGTCGGACGAATGCACCAACGCCGCAGCCTTCTGGCGTGGATGTGCGGGATTTGGGCAGCGGTGGTTCGCCTGGCCAGACGCGATGGCGCAACAGTCCAGCGCCCCCGTCGCGCATGCGGTCGGCATCGCCCATGGTGGATACCGATGGCTCATATAACCAGTCTCAGCGACCAAACAACATGGGCTGGGGCCGCAGAGGTGGTTTCCGCGGACAGTCGCCCGGCGGATCTATGCGGATCAACAGATCATCCAGTCGGCCAAACACAGGATACCAGCGCTACCCGCCCCATGCGTCGCGCTCGCGGTCTCCGCAAAACTATCGCAGACCCATGCCATCACGGTTCGCTCGCCCAGCCACCGACGAGTACCAGCCGAGCCGACAAGCAGTCCAGCCTGCGTTTGGTCATTCTGAACCGATGCGCGACTCGTCGCACGCGCAGTTTCCAGCACAGCGCGGGCGGTATGGACGCTGGAACGATCAGCAGCTGGGCTTTAGAAGCGAACGACCGCATGAAATGGACGCCAATGGTGACAAGCGAGGATACCCGTACAGACGACCCGACCCTGCGCGCTACGATTCATCTGCGTCTGCGGATGAGACGCCGCGGCTGGCTCCAGGATGGCACACTGCGTACACAAATGACGGGATTCCGTATTACTACCATGGCGCGACAAAGGAAACACGGTGGGAGCCGCCAGTAGCAGAGCAAGTGCCCAAGGATACCAGGTATGCTCGCTTGGGCGTCGACAGTCCAGGCACGACGAGCGGCCACTTTTCGCGGCGGAGACTGGATGCGCGGGTATATTCTGCTGCACCATCGGCATCGCTTGCTGGCACAGACGGGTGGAACAGCTCGTCGGGCAGCCGGATGGATCGGAGCTACACGGCACCTGCAGACAACCCAAATACGCATGGACCCAAAGTCGACGACATCGTCGACCGTGCAATGCGTCTGGGAGTGCACACACCGGCACAAAAAACAAACGGCAAGCCAGGCTCAACGCAATTGGTGACTCCCGAGACCGATGGCGAGCCTCCCACCGGCTCAGCCATTCCGCACACATCGATGCCCGCACAGCCTGCACTTGCCAAACCGCCCAGCACAAGCGGAACCCGCCGGTCCTCGCCAGACTCTGGACCTCACGCGCAGCCTCCATCAAAGCGCGAAAAGCTCGAAAAGAAAGCATCAACAGAATTGGCCAACTTTGTGGTGCGAGCGATGAACAAGCACAAGGCGCAAATGAGCCACGATGATTTCAAGCACGAGGCGCGTAAAGTCACCAAGATTCTGATGGAGAAGGAGCGCAAGGGCGGGGCGTTTGATCCGCAAAAGCTTATCGAGCTGAGTCAGCACAAAAAGGCCAAGATTGCTCAATTCATCGACGACTATATGACAAGGCTGCTGGCCAGACAGTCAGCCATCAACTCTTAATTAATTACTTATATATATGCGAAGTGTCATTTTGACTAAATTGAACTATGTGTGCAGTGATTCGGAAATCCACCGCTCGACCTGCTCCAGACCACCAGCGTCGTGTCCAATCACCATAGACGACTCGTTGAACTGGACCGGATGGCACAAATCCTCAAACACAAACTTTTTGCCGTCGATACCCAAATAGTCACCGGCTTTCTCCTCAACTGCCGCATCATCATCCACCGTGCCTTGCAAACTGTCCAGTCCCGCCTGGCGTGAGCCCCGCAGTCCATCAATCTCCTCCTCCAGCATCTCCTTCACTCGCACATTCGGCAGCGCCAACGCATCGTCCTGCTTATTGCACAACACAAGCACCGGACACTCGTTCTCCTGCACACTCGCGTTCGCCAACACATCGTACAACGTCTCAGCCGTCGCCCTAATATCCCGAGCAACTTGTACGCTGTCCACCATAAACACAACCGCACGAGCTGCCTTGAGCTGCGTGTCGCGGTCGAACCGGAACTTTTGGTGGCCGGGAACATCGACCAAATATGCACGGCCTTCGTCTATGCGAGTGGCGTTGATCGCCATAGATGTTTGCGTGCGCGGTGCGGCGCTCGATGCCGATGTGGCGGGGAACCGCAAGTGGCACCACAACGATGTTTTGCCGCTGCCCATGGGCCCTGTAATAACCACTGTGTTTTTGGGTTGCGATATCGTAGTTCCGCTGGCTATGGCGAGGCTTTTTTGGCTAATGGCTGCTGATTGTTTGCTGAGAATGTACCATCCGATAAGCGCGCCGAGTGCGAGCACGAGTGTACTGGATAGCAGAAACATTATGCTTGTTCCGCTGCCTGATGCATCGTCTGCCATTGCTCGTAAATGTAATTTGTGGTTTGTAAAAGAGGATGCGAAAAGTAATTGGCAGAAAAGGGCCAGGAGTTTGGTTGCTGTTTTTGTTATTAATTGATCACCATCAAGCGGCGTTTACTGATCAACGGGCTAGTTTTGGGCAGATGAGCATTTCTACAAATATATGCTTCAACTGGTCTCAAAAGTGCTTTTGTATACTGGTTTTAGCGACAAATGTAAGTGCATCTCTATGTTACACATATAAATATAACTGTGAAATGTACATGTGCAAACGTTGCTCAAGAGCGCAAAAAGTGTAGCTAAACTGTATATAGATACAGTTATTCTTAATATGTTAAGAGATCGTTTTTCGACAAATACAGTCGCGTCCACAAACAAACCTTTTTTCTTGAGAAATAGTCCAGCTGTTGTTTGTTTGCACTCTTTTTGTGATCTGTATTCTTCGTTAAATACCCAACGTACTAACTTCCAATTCAATTGTGTTAACCATACGTTATATGCAATATATTAACAAGGCAGATGCATAATTATTAACTGTTGCGTGTAAAAGTTTATAATTTTAAAATTGCTAGTGCTAATTATTGAAGGAAAAAAAAGGAAAAATCAGTTAAGAGGGTCCGAGTAGCGGCGGTAGCCAATAATTCTTCCGGTCCTCATATCAATCAACATATATTGCGAGCGAGGACCGCGGGGCAAGGCTGGGTTCACATGAAGCTTCGAATGGCGGCGCTGGTTGCTGAGCACCGAGAACCGCTTAAAACAACCCGGATAATTGCACTTGTAGGGCTTCTCGCCAGTGTGGCTGCGCATATGAGTCTTTAATGAAGAAGGACGTGTAAAGTCTCTCGAGCACACTTTACATACATTTCGCGCGCGCCCGGGCTTTGAATCCTGGTGCTGAGTCATTTCTGGAGCCGCTGGCGCATCAGCGAGCGCCGGGAACGGATACTGTGGCAAACCCCCGCCTGCCACGATGGGCTCCTGCACGGCTGGGGCGTGGGTGCCCAGACCTTCCAGCGTAACTGCAGGTGACATCTGAAGTAGGCTTTGCTGTAGGCGTGATTGCTCGAGCTCGCTGGCTGCTTCGATTAGAAAGTTGTCCCACACAGCGCCAATATTTGGCTGGCCACCAGTAGCCGCGTTGCCAGTTGCAGGCAGCGTATTAGAAAAACTCTGGTTAAAAAGGTTGTATGTGCCGTTCATTGGATCCGTCGCTTTTCCTATAATTTTTGAAATTTTAATATTCAAATACAAATATATATCCTTACAATTTGAAAATCGTTGTACTACTTACCTTCTAATGTTCAAAGCTAACTAACGAAGAAGAGCTGTATATAAAGAGATAATCTTCAGAATGGATGTTCCAAACGGACTGGCTTATATACACGGACAGAACTTTGCAAAAAATGGCAGACATTTGGTGCTGCGGCTTGTAACATATTTTGTAACGCTGCTTGGCTGCAAGCGAATCGATGACGTGGGTGTTGGTGAGAAGGGGGCAATAATAATTAACCGAAAATGTATGGAGGAATTTCTTTTGCTGGCAACAGTGAGCTTTGTGGATCTGCAATTAAAAAAGAGCGAAACAGTGTATGAAAAACGACATGTTTGTCATGAGCGCAAGAAAACTCGGGGCTCTTGAGTAAAAGCCCTATTTTGCACCGGTTACTTTTTGACAGATTGCCAGTGACCTGAGAGTCGTGTCATGTTTATGCTGTTAAAGATAACAAACATTTGTATATAGGCAATATACGCACAGTCACGCACTAAAAGTGTACAGGCGCCAGAGCAAGTTTAGAATTTTTAGGGCAATGGGCGCTGTGCTGAGAAAAGGGGGGTGTCGCCCGGCCCCTGGGTGAGCCCCAGCCATGTAACTCAAACTGGCCGTGTGGACTCGAGTTTTTGTGAACATGATTCCTGCATACGAGCGCAAGGGATATTTGTGTTTTGGTCACTGCTTCCCCTCGCCAAAAGTCACTTTTCAAACAGTTGTGGTGTGGCCAATTCGTTTGTTCATTTGTGCAGATCGCCCGTGTAGTGAACCCAACTTTTACCCAGGTCTGGTCGTCACCAAACGCCTTTATTGTGCACTCTCTAAAAATAGAACACATTGGCTGCCGAAAAAGCAGCATTGTAGTACCATGTGCGTGGCAAAGGCCAGGACGCCCTGGCTGTGCTTTGCAAAACGCACTGAGAGGGTCGGAATGCAGTGTTGTGCGGGCAGCGCCACCCCATGTTGCCCAGCAATGTAAGCGCATAACACGCACAGCTAATCTGAAACCCATGCACACGCGGTATGCTCCGTACGAAACTGTGTAGTGCAATGTAACACATTGTAATAGTAAAAAGTGCTTTTTTGTGTCTGGCAGGGGAAACAACATGCTTAGCTGTCCCTTGGTTGAATCTGACTACGCCGGATGCTGTCGGCAACAACGTTGATCAGCACCATGAGGCCAAAGATTGTCTTGGCTTGTTTAATGGTATTAGTGTTCGCCTGGGTTGACACATTGCTGGCCAAAGAGGAACAAGTTTTTGTCAGCGGCGCAGCAGCAACCTGCCAATGCCGCTATCTGTAACATCTAATTCCTTCAAAGGCGTTTGATTAGAGAAAACGCTAATGTAATTATAATTTCGAGTGTTAATTAACACAAAATGGCTTTCGTGCACGTAGTATGTTCTTTAAAGCTGTTTTATAATTATATGTACGCAGCTGTTTTTAACGACTTTCATTTATTACCAAACCGCGTATTCAACTCTATATTCTATAGTTGTAAATCTGTACTAATTCATTCATTGTTATAAAACTCGTTGTAATGCTATGGATAGTAAACAGAGTCAATATATTATAATAGGTTTGGTTTAAAAGGATTGTCAAAGATGTTATATTGCAGATTCATACAAAATATAAAGTGTTACGTAACCAAGTGTCACTATGCGAGTCATGCATATCTAACAATACCTGCAGAATTGACAATTGTATTATACACATGCATAGCCAGTTACTGTTGCTGCTGTTGTTCTCAGGGTTTGGGCGGTGCACACAAAGTGTATTTACTGGGATTATTTACTGGGATTATCCTGATTTAGCTGGTCAGGAACATCTCGTATTACCGCTATTTCCTCGCCACTAGCAATTATCTGCACGACTTGAGCAAACAATGGCAAGTACGATGTACTGTTGCAAAAACACACAAATGTGTGGAGTTTTAATAAGGCACATGCAAGGAGGCCGTGCAAAATTATTAATAAATGGAATAGAGAAGGATTTCCAGTATGGAAAATAAAAGAAAAAGCTAAACTCAACTATTAAAACTATTATTCTATATTCTAGATGTGGCATAAAACAGGCATTAGCAAATAAAACAGACTTACTATGATACTAGCTCAGATGTCAGATAAACACTCTGAAAATTATCGATGCTAAATCAAATCCATTAATGGAGTTTCTGATGGGTGTGATTGCGCGTCATCCGTCGGTTCTGGATCAATGGCGACAGGATCAGTCGCACTGGTGATGTGACCCGCTTGGCTAATCTGCAACAGCTGTAATCAAAATAAAACAATAAAATGTCAATTTGCAATAAATGCACTGTTTAGTTGTTTCGATAATTTTGAGAAATACATTTTGCAAGTTCAAAACAGAGTCTGTAATAAACTAGGCGTTGTGTAGCTTTATTAAACACATTTTTTTTAGAAATTATTGGATTGGGCAGAAATTATGAACCTGAATAGCATTAGCACCAAATATGCAATAAATGTTACCAGCGATCAATTAACAGTGCTGAAAATATAAATATAAATATTGTTTATACTCTTACAAGAGCATGCATACGGGTATTATTATTGTAATAAATGTTATTGAAAAGCTACAAAAACAAAGTGAAACTATGGTTAAACAAGTGAAAACTACTAAGAAACTAAAAATGAAGACAGGCTTAATGCAGCCTCAGAAATTGCTGATATTCATGCCAGCGCTCTGTGCACTGGCCGGAGCCCTAACTTTGGCAGCCAGCGTCGCCGCATCATCGGCAACGTGGTCATCGCATACCATGATGGCACCTGCAGCATCATAATCTGCCCCGTCCATTGTCGCGTAGTCAGCGTCCAGCTTGTTTCAGTACATAAAAGCTGCATTGTCCAGCTTGGTCCAATCCATCGCCGAATTTTTGGCGACATCTGCGGCCCAGTTCATCGCCGAATTGTTGAAGACATCTGCGGCGGCCAATTCTAGCCCGCCGGCCAGCATTTCGTTATGCTTGTAGCGCTTGGCTAAAATTGTTGCACGAGCTCTTGATTTGAGCAATATTGTTGCAAAAATAAATATAATAAATTAGTACATGTTTAAAGAAAAAGTTGGGAGAAATAAAAAGACGCTGGCGTCGAATGTGGGCGCTGGCTATATACCCAATTCCAAGACTTTATGTGAAAAGTTCAGTTATTAAAACATTTATGAGAAATAAAATGCTAAAGAAACATTTTCTGCGCTCCTTGCGTCTGCTTCTTTTATACGAGATGCAGAGTAATATAAAATCCTACTTATTTGGGATGATAAATTAACGCGTTCCTTTGATTCCTGTTCAAAAGCCAAAGTACAGATAAATGTTAAGAGTGCACACTGCAATGTCAGCTATTCGCGACATTCAGTGTTTGTGAGCCTTATAAAGTCACACTCTATATAAACCAACAGCATTTAATTAAACATATTAACGCGATAGGTAGTTGCGGTACCACGCAAAACCCAGACCCACTGCAAACGCCAGTAAAATACAGCCCATGATG